>JADDOH010012774.1:0-22589 GCA_016648135.1 Agrypnia vestita
CCATCTGAGCTATGAACTCTATTCATATGCGCAATACATGTCCTCCTATGTAGAAACAGCCAATTGTCCTCAATATTCCACGTATACTGTAATGACTGCCATAATTTATTGTTGGTGTAATATGATGAAGAAGAGGAAGAAGAAGCCGCAAAAGTAGTGGATAACGACAGAAGAAGAAGAAAATGAATCCACCGAAAGGCATAAGATAAAGAAGAAAAGTCACAACCGAGTGTAGTAGTAGATAACGACGAAGAAGAAGAAGTTGAAAGAAAAATAAGAAGAAGACGCGAATGTAGCAGTAAGTAAAGAACAAAAGAAGACGAAGAAAAGACGTAGAAAAACAGTCGAAAAGTTTAAGATAAATGGAAGGAGACGAAATGATTGTAGTAATAGAAAAAGAAGAAGAAGAAGAAAGTGGAGAAGCAGTTGAAAGATATACCATAAGACGAAGAAGTAGTTGCAACGTATTGTAATAATTGCTATTTATAGAAGAGAAGGCGTTTGAAAAGTAAAGCATAAACGGTATGTATTCAAAGAAGAAGAAGACTAGAGTGAACGTAATCAATAAAAAAAAACCTTCGTACCGAAGAAGAAGAAGACTCTGTTGAAGTCAATATAACTAAAAGGGGGAAAGAAAAAATATATATATAACCGATAGCATATACGAATAAGAAGGAGACGAAGAAGAAGAAGAGGAAGAAAAGAGTAGGAACAACCTCTTCGATAATTGTAGAACGTAAAAGTATATATAACTATTATCCGTCTCAAATAACTTTCCTGCCAACCCTCAAGAGTGATATCTAAAGACGACGCATGTTTGTAGAAGAAGTGGGTCCAGATGTCAAGAAAAGTTTCCCATAACTATTCCTTACTAACCTGTCTTCCCCCAAATTGTTAAGCGTTTGTCAAATAATCAGGCGCGACTCCTCCGTATAACTGTAATATCGTTCCTCCCAAAACTTATTGAAAACCTAAAACAACTTTATTAATATGTTCCGTATTCATCATCCCCATACTTATATGTAACATAACATTATAAAATTTTTAAGTGTTCCTTTAACAACGCGAACATGTTTAGCGAAGTACACTGTTACAAATCAGAAGAGGTGAACCCTAATATCTGTACTAGCTGTAGTAGTCATCACCAACACTGATATCCACAGAAGATGTATGTGTGTAACTGAATCAAGAATTCCTAATGTATAATTCGGCTCGCTATACGACTGGAATCTATTCAAGATCCAAACGACTAATCTTCCTACCCTCAATCTAAAAGTAATGCCACGACGACGCATGAAGGTGAATGAAGCTAATGATTTCGTTATGCTACTACTATTTAATCTACTAAAAATCTATTTTCAATTTTTTTTTTTTTCAAAATGTTCCAGAAGAATTCAAAAGCTCTCCTGAAAAATTTCTTTTTTATTTTATTTTATCACTATTCAAAAGGATTTCTACATACACCCAATGTATAGTAAAAACAATAAATGCTTTATCAATCATAGCGTTACGATTTCTCAAAACTTGAAGAAACTCACATATCGTTAATTCCGGATTTACTTTTGTATTATTTCCAAGAAGATTGCGCCTAAAACTAAAACAATCCTTATATAGATACGTACGAAATTTGAAGTAGTGAGATGTTTATTTCTACTCTGCCTATAAATAAGCTATATCAACGTATATTGTAATATAATATTTATTAATGAAGATAAAACAATTTCAATTAACGTTGCAATGAAGCGAAACAAAGGAATATATATAAAAAAAAACAAGTCCAATTTTTAATTATTCGTTACTAAGAGTATATATATATTGCGCTCTCTATTACCGCTTCCTATAGACTAATACTAGCGAAGGCTCAAAACTTTCTCTGATTTCCGCTAGATGGCGGTAGTATGACCATTTTAATTCATATGCCAGGCCGTCTTGTAAATAAAAATGGAAGTAATTTTATTCTTGTAATTCAAATCAAAATAATTTTAGATCAAAACAAGAAACTCAAATAATTATTTCGTGCAACAATACGCGTCTGTGTTTATATTACGAACAAGTCTATCAATCCTGCATACAACAAAGAAATTATAATTAGTTTGAATAACCAGAACCGTATATAACTGTGTATAACAATTAAGAACACATTTAGATAATTAGAATAATTAAGAACCATAATAAATCAATGAAGGAAATTATTATTTTTTTTCAATTAATTCAGCAACATTGTAGATTGACATTTTATTTTTTTAAGGACAATTTGCAATATTACACCTTGACGATAAAAAGGTATCTCCGAAACATGCACGTGAAAGTTATCAAATAATATAAGTAGATTTGTAAGAATACTATAATCAATTAATTTTTTGTGTAATTATTATCTGTAAAAATTTAGCTGAATTTAAAGATCTTTTTTTTTTTCAAATATAGAAACCCTTTTTAATATCCATAAGACAAATATATAACAAGTGTGGATTTATTTAATTCACATTAACCTTAATTTTATTAAAATTAATTTATATTAATTTTTAATTATGAAACCAGACGGATAGTTATTAAAATATTTTTTGCATTTGTATCATAAAAGTACATAACCGAAAGAGAAAAGTAAATATTATAAAACATCGGATTTATAATTTTTTTTATAAAATAAAATATATATCAAATGTTCTTTTCTTTTAGATTCATATATTCTCGTGTTTATATTTTCTACTAAATTGTTATCCGGTTTTTATATTTATTTTTACTTTTATATTTTTCTGCTATTATTATTAATTACTATTGCATAACTCGTAAGCGAAAATATTTGCCACTGAACAGATTTTATCTAGCGTGGGTTAATTATTAGTTTATATTAATATAAGAAATTAAATTAAAACCGAATTTTAAGCTATCATAAACCCTCCGTGGCGCGCGCTGAAATCTGTCGCGGTGATCTGCCCGTAATACAGGTGTATATTTTTGCATTTCGGGCGCCGTGCGAATCCGTTCGGCGTAGCTAACTGTCTTTTCGTACTAGCCCGAGCGCGAAGGTCGAACTTGTTAAACCTTAAACCCTCAAACGTCTCGGGTCTATTCACGAACTCACGCGGTCGGGCGAAACATGACCCGGAGGGTACTGTATGGAGAGCCGTGTCGTCGCGCGTTCTCCCATTACACAGCGCTCGCAAATCCCGATGGCCCAGTCCATGACAGTGGTATATTTGCGAAAAACAAATGCAATAATTAAAACCTTTCAAATGTGATTCGTTTGAATCTCAACTACATATTTGTTATACTGCGATTCGCAAATCCCGACGGCCTAGGCCGTGACAGTGGCATACTTGCGAGAAAACAAATGCAATAATTAAAACCTTTCAAACGTGAATCGTTTGAATCTTAACTACATATTTGTTATACTGCGATCCGCAAATCCCGATGGTCTTTTTTAGATTGTGACGGTGGCATACTTGTGAGATCGCATTCAAATATATTCTCTTCATACAATTATTAAAAATATTTTTCAAATGTGAATCGTTTGAATTCAAACCACATAAAATGAATGAGATATGAAATAAATCACATATTCTATAAAATGGAGCAATACTTTTACAAAGAAACAGGCATTCCAAAATCGAACTAATATATCACAAGGACCAAAATTACTACAATAATTTTCGTTCACAAAATATTAAATAATAAAAATGCCAACTGTCTATATGACAAACAACCTAAAGAAATTTCTAATACCTAGTATCACGTTTGTCTACAAATCTCAGTACGTGGTTCACATAAATGCTCAATCTTTTTTCTTTGATGTCACGGACCGTGGTCCGCGATTGTTTAAATAAAACCGCTTTTATAATCAAATATTTTCTTTCATTTATAATATTAACTAAACCAAAATGATTTTATTACTATGCAAATGAGTCCAACGAATACGCTCCTGTCTGGTCACCGGCACCACTGTAATGATCCTGGTAGATAGTAGGGCATCCTAATCAAATCGAGCAGACTGTATTTAATGTCGAAATGATGTTCAATTAATATTATAAAGCATTTTATTGTATTTCAATATAAATCGTTCTCCTGGTCACGGTAAGCACTGTGATGACCCAACTAGGGTGATAGTGGGGTCGTCCTAAAGTATTAACGAAGAATTTTGTATTAATAATTTATTTAAAATGTCGATGCTTACTCGTCGCGAGTTGATATTTAATTTTAGCTATTACGTTCAATTGATTTGCCAACTCCTGGCCGCGGCTAACAATGTGATGAATCCTATGGGGTGACCCGTCAAAAATACGTCGTGGAAAATAATATTAAATAATATAAATTTCATTGCAATGAATAAAGTCATTTGCTGTATGATGTTAGCGAAAATAGTTGTTTGGCGCGGGTGGCAACGGCTGAGGTCGACAGATACGCTGTAACTATAAAAGGATCGCGGAATAAAATATTCTCTTCTATGAAATATAAAATAATGTATTCTATACAATATTAATACTCTGCCTGTGCTAACTATACATTTAACTAAAATATAATTATTAACTGAAAAATTGCGCTTTCGAATGCAATATTAACTAAAATATTTCTAACATCTTGGGTTCGCATACTATATTGAAAATACCTAATGCCCTTTGCATTTACTAAGTATATTACCTAAATAGCCACAGCTATACCATCCTGTCCGTCAGGGACTAAACATAAAACACAGTTATATTCCTAAAAGTGCTACCTCTTACGCGACAAAAATACCTATTGCAGTCGGGCTATGAATATGAACTATTTCCGCCTCATAATGGCGCCTGGAACCAATACTAAAAACCTCACTAGAAATAATAAATGCGACTAAATCTCGATAAATACAATATATACTATTCGTAATACGTCGTTGAATTGGCACATGATTCGTCTAATGGATGAAGGACCCCGTTGTGTATCGTAATAACTTCAAATTCTTTTATAGGAGCAGTGTGGAAACAATTGCATAATATTACGTAATAAAAACATCTAACGAACCTAATAATCTATACATTTATGTTACAATAAAATACGTTCACCAGAAGAATTCGTGTATTAGAAATAAAACATTTTCGATTTGAGACAAACCAGTAAAATCGTTCGAACGGCGCAAAGGGAAAAATTCACACATATTAAATAACACTGAAATTAATAATTATAAACACTTTGTATTAGCAAATTCTTACCTTGAATGGTTTCGTTCTAGACGTGCATGAACCTGTTCATATTAATTCCATGGGAAAATAATACATATATTTTCTATCTACGAAATAAGACATTTTTGAAGCGAAACTTCTTTATAAATAAGTAGATAAGGTCTCGGGGATGGTTTGTTCGAAAGGATTCTACAACAGCCCGTGAGTTTATATGAAATAATAGTTTCTTTGAATGCTAAATTTTGGTTTTTTAAACCCTCAGCATCTCTGCTGAGAGGGGTAGAGGCTCCGCGCCCGCCTAAACCCGGTGGCCGACTTCCTAAGTGACTAAACGGCCCCCCTTGTTCCTCCGGAACTTACTGCATCCCGAGACTCTATCTCTTCTTTACGAGATGTGATCCCGTGACGCCCTTCTTTTAGGCTTATAATTGAGAAGGCCGTACTCTTTTGGTACGAGTTTCTGATGATGTGTGTTGTCTTGAGGCGCCTTTCTTTTAGGCCGGTGTTTGAAGAATCATGTACTCTTTTGGTACGAATTGATGACGACATTAGTCTCCTTTGCGGGCATAGTCAGCGATGTTACAAATTATTGTGCAATCTCATTATGCCTTTTCAGAGCGGCGTCCCACGATTCTGCATCTTGCAACATTTACTTTGGACAAATGTTAGAGTGTTAGTAACATATTTATAATATCCCAGCTATTCCATATGAGTGAATGGTTTTTATATTTATTCTGGCCCTGTCTTTCTTACAGAGGACGAAATAGAAGTTAACATTTTCTATCAAGGTTTTACAGCATTCAAGCATGGAAATCCTTCCAAAGACATAGGGAACCTTTTTGTTGGTTTAAGTAGTTTGCGCCAGATGAGGTTAGGTGGTCGGTTTATTGACGACCCCGAGCAACAAGGAGGACCCCGCCTTTAAGGGGCCCTGCAGGGGCTTGTGCGGGTTCCACGCCCAAGTGCCGGCAATCATCCACCCCTCAGCCAGCTAGGCTAACACAAACCAGATATCCCCAATCTTTAGTTAGATCTCCCCATTCTGTCCTTTACTCGTCATTCTGAAGCCACTTATTAAGCTGAATATACCGAGGTACTCAAATCATAAAGACTTGGCTGAAGACCGGATTGCGCAATACTTATGCAACACAATTATTATAAGGCTACTAAGCATTTCTTATAGAATTACGTGTATTCAATTATTAGTAAAAATAGTTTGAAAATCCCCATACTTTAAAATATATTCGTTCGGAAGAATTTCTCGTACGATTTGGATTGATATCTGGTTATGCAATACATAACGCGTCGACAATATTATGAATCTATTAAGCACTGCTTATAGAGCTCCGTAAAATCAATTGTTAATACAAATGGTATGAAAATCCCCAAGCATCAAAATATATTCGTTTGGGAGATATTCCCGTACGAATTGAGCCAAGATCACACAAGAAATCGTGATATTAATTATACATTATTGCTCCGATTTTAAATCTTCCCAAAATAAATACATTTCAATAGTGAAAATAATTAATCGATAGATAATATAAATGTGTTCCTTAGCTGTTACACAGTGGCGGTATGATCCTCTCTGATACTGATGAATGGTAGATTCCTCCATAAGTCCGGGCAGCAACTCCGTCCGCAAATGCTGTTCTGGAACTCAGGGCTCCGTCGGTAGTCTGTCGGGCAGCGCTCCCGCTCGCAAGTCTGGTCTCGAACTGAAGGGCTGAGTATTTCGTGTTCGCTCCTTTTATACTCTCGATTGCACCATATCTTCGAAATCCACGCTAGTGCAGTGACTCATCCTATGAGCGATGACCTCACCGCCGGCGCTCGCCATTGGCCGGATTCAGCCATCAGGACGGTCGCCTCCGGCTCAACCCGTCGAAGGCAAAGCGCGCCTGTGATTGGTCCGTTTCGTTAAGATAATGGTAAAGCACTCGCTACACGCGAGACTTGCTGTTCCTATTCATAAATAATAAAGGCTCGTTCGCACCTACTCACAAGATCGAGTCTATTAGGATTGGCAAACAATATTAATTTAACACAGAATTATATCTATGGTATAATAAAGATCCAAGAAAATATTACTTGTATAGCTGAATATCCAATATTTTGTTAGCCTCTTGTAATACATAGAATCTTGAGAAATATATCAGGCTTTTACTTTTAAACGATTCAAACCAGAAGAAATATATTTTTGATGTCCATACTTGGCTTTTTTGAATATTATTATTTTAAGATTTTCTAAATTTATTAAATCTATCTCTATGTCGACCATCACATCTTCATCAGCATCAATTGACTTTCCAGAACGTGGTGCGTCTTTAACATCAAAATTGCAAGAACGAAATATTGCAAACCAGTTTTGGCACTGGCAGTCTGTCAATACATCTCCTCCATACACATCGAATATATATTTTTTTTGCTTGAACAGCATTTTTACCTTTTCTGTAGTAAAATAGTGAAATATGCTGATAATGCTGCTGTCGACTCTCCATATTTGACAGATCACCAAACAAAAACCTTTGCATAGAATCAAACTATTTTTTTCACAAACAAGCCTTGCTATATCAGCTGTCAAAAAATATAATGACTATGCGGCTTAAGCGTGTAAAATTCAATAGGGTCATTTGTTGGAAAAAAACGAAATTACGTTCCGAACAACCTTATACTTATAAATTAACTTCGTAAATATCATGGATAAGTTCAATAGCCAGCTTGATACACCTGTTTGTGATATTAAATTATAATATTTCATTCATAATCTACAGAGTACCTACCTACAAGTATGTATTATAAAATGGGAAAAGTTCTTCTCTTTCACATGTTTTCAAAATTCACCTGTCCTGTTTTTATTTTTAAGTCTGACTTGGGATCAATTCTTCTGCGAAACAAATACGTAAAATAAGTTTTTTTTTTAATCGCTAGTCGTTTTTATAATATATGAAGAAACTATTTTAATAGTTTTACTTCAGTCCTTCAGAAAAGAACATGTAAATCATGATAAGAAAAATAAAATAATTGTTTTGACAATCAAACCAGCTAAATTTGTTTAATTGATATATATTTTTAATATAGTACGCAGTATGTAACACTACACTTCAAATATTCCAAGTTACAAACGATTATCGATATTATCAAGTACTCAAATTTGTTGAGAAACTATTTCTCGTGTTTAAATTGGGGGGCATAGTCATTGTGTTATTGTATTATATATTGTCATATTTCAGAACAGTGTCACGTACAAAACTAACAATCTACATTGAATAATTAAAAACCAAGAAAACTTTAAAAATTATTGCATTATAATATAGATCATATACTTTATAATATTAATTGTATTTGATTATCAATACTTATTTAATTTTTAGTTTTCCTTGTATTTTTCTACCTTTTTAATGATTGGTATTGTTTTCAAATGTAGACAGCATGTTTCTTATTTCTTATGCAAAGGTTGTGGCAAATGATTCCATTATTTTATAATGTTGTAGTATTAGTTTTTCAAAGGTTTGCAAAATTATGATTATTATTTTACTGCTGAGTAAGATAGGATTATAAGATAAAACAATATTTAAAATATAGATAAATGGATTACAAGAAGGATTCAGATTTTGACCGTACTGAACCATTATGAATAGCTTTAAATAAGATTGATTGATATCAGTTGTGATAGTATAGATTTATGACCTCCAGAGCCAATGTAAAAAATTATCGGTTAAATAGATATATTGGATGACAAAAACAATCTCTACTTCTAAAAAATTTATCTACCTGTTGCTTCGTGGAAACAAATGAAAAACTCAAACTCTAGAACGGCTTACTGATTGGTTTAATTATTTATTTTATAGGTAGTATAAGAATATGCAGTTTTTAGCATTATAATAGTTTTTAGAATGGTTTCAAGCATAGTGTCATTACGGTAAGCCATCAGGTGGTTAGACAGTGAAGATATGCGCAAGTAAGAAAAAATTGCACAAGTGAGTTCAAAACGGTAGGTAGTGAAAGAATATTTTTCATCAAGGTGAATTTGGAAGAGCGGCCTTAAAAGTTTACCAGATAGACAGAAGAACATTGTATTAAATGAAGGAGAGTATGTTTTAGATTAAAAAGAACTTTGTTTATGTTAATTTTGAAAAATATAAATGGTATATAAAGAAAACGCGTTATTTACCGCATAAAAATCTGTCGCTTGCATTTTTGAACAGTTAGGACAAATAATAACTTAATAATGTTCTCAGGTTTTAACGACCATTCAGAATCTTCTGTGTGTATTCTGAGATTTTCTGGGTTGTATATATGTGACCTTTTTAGCCGACGTTATGCATCCCATTGTAGGGTCAATCACCAGGGTTGATGTGTACATTAAGTACTTGCTTGCAAAACCGTACCGAAGTCAGGGTGTGTCCAAGTATGTGCTATTGACTTGCAATACTCTGTCAGTAACTTGCTTGCATTTCTTTTGCCTAACTATTCATTTTGAAGAGCTCTTTATCTGTAGTTCCGGTAAATGTCTGCAAACTATTCAATAAATATATTGACATATTAAGAAACAATTATTTTAATATATTCATTCTACGGCTGTTTTTGCATACAATATATGAAATTGTATTAGTATCTTGATTATTATTTGGGATTAAAAAACATAACAATAGTTGACTGACCGCGGACTTAGTCATATAAAAAAATAGGTCACTAAAAAGTGAAGTACCATATTTAAATCCAAATGCTAAAAAGCCAAATATTAGCATATGGTTGGATATATTATATTAATAAAGTGGTTGGAGTATATTTTTTTATTTTTCTAACACGGTAACCGAATAAAAATAGTAATTATTCAGTCATTTTGTCCAAATAACTAGTTGACATAATATTTGAATTTAAGTTGGTGTAGATCTATACCTATAAAACTCAATGTCTGTCTGCCTGTCTGTCTGTTCTCTATACAAATCCACACCGTTTGTCCGATTCGATTCAAATTTTGCAAACTTATGCTTTGGGACCCGGCGGGTAACATAGGCAACATTTTTCCTCTACTCTCATACCCCTTCTCCTACCCCTGACATATTTTCGATGCAAATCTGTGACGTTTGCCCGATCGGACTCAAAATTTGGAAACTTATTCTTAAAGACTCAGCGGGTAGCATATGCGACATTTTCCACATATTCTTTTAACCCTTCCCCTCCCCTGATATATTTTCGATGCAAATCTGTATAGTGTGATCGATCGGACTCAAAATTTGGAAATTTATTCTTAAGGAATCGTCGGGTAACATAGGCTACATTTCCTCTCTCCTCCTTTACCCCTTCCACTCTTTCTGATATATTTTCGATGCAAATCTATACAGTTCGACCGATCGGACTCAAAATTTGAAAACTTATTTTTTAGGACTCGGCAGGTAACATAGACTATATTTCCTCCCTCTCTTTTTACCTTTTCTCCTCCCCCTGATATGTTTTAAATGAAAATCTATACCTTCGAATCAAACCTTTGTTTCCCACCACAAATTTATTTTCAACTTAATCCTTAACCCGTGCAACGCCGGGTACGAACAGCTAGTTCCCTATATATTAGAGTTGATAGTTCTACACAAGTCCGCGTGGGTTTCCCAGATGAATAGAAAATGTGCATTTTCAAATCAACCATTTGTCTACACCAGGACAAACTCAGGTTTTAACAGTTTTATTTTACAGTTTTAACAGTTTTATTTTACACGGTAGCTTAATAATTAAGAATTTTCCTGTAAAATTTGTTCATTAAGTCTCGTTCCCACACTAATTTAAATATCTCATTCTCCTTTTCACTTTGACGCGTAAACATTTGAACGAGTATATTCCACGTATCAGCCCTCGCGCCTTTACGAGCGAGTGAAGAACATTCCGCCTAATTAAATCATTTTTTAGCATTACGTTTCCGCTAATGATATACAGCCTCCCCGTCATATTCCGGGGAGCCGTTGGCACCAAGATAGGGATGGACATATTTTTCCTGTCAGATTAAATGAGTTTCTTAATTTCCCAGAAGAGCCGGCTACACGATGGGCCCACTCAGGAAATATTAAACAATTCACTTTGTACCGAGCACAAAGGCCCAGTTCTTGTGTTTGTATTTATACTCCATTCAGAATTATTAATTTGGCTGTAAAACCTCGATACATCATTCAACCAACTGTTTGGCGTACAAAGAAGAGAACAATAAAACTTCATAAACCAAATTTTCATTTTGAAAATTCTCTCATCTCCATTTAAATTATTACCGAGGATCCTACTTTTGAAAGAGTCTCAAACATAATAAATTGTGTCATTTACGTCTGTTTTATAAGCTTCTGTGAAAAAGACCAATGTAAAATATTAACGCCTTGAGTGATATTCTGTCCTTGTATTATATTTTACTTCATTTTATTAAGATATTCACCTCATATGGAAAATCACCAAACGTTTCTACCTTTCAAACCAGGTTTAATTTTATGATCTCATTTTTCTTTCATTAATTCATTTTCCCACGAGCCCCAAATGTCGTTAAAATAAACATTTCTTTATTTATAGTATAATAAGTAGATATGCTTTGTATAAATAAACTATAATTTATATTACACCTGCCTTAAAAAATATTTATCTGTATTTATTTCTCGCTTGGTAATCAGATATTTTGCCATTAAATTTCCCTGACAAACCTTCTTTAGTATTCGTCGTGGTAGAAATCTTCTTCAAATTTTCATTTTTGAATTGATATACACATATCAAAATAACCTCTTCTTCTCTAACTATTACGTACATGAAACATAAATATTACTAATAAATTTGTTGTTATTCTTTTTCTTATTTATTACAACTAATTATATCACACATTAATTATACAATAATAATAAAAATTTAAAATATTTCCTGACGACTAAAACTTGACCCTCTATTGAGACTGTCAAGTCCAGGAAACAATGATGATATTAAATAATCAACGATAATCCTGCTAAATTAAGATTATTAGTCCTTTGCTTATTATCGTCATGAATAATAGGAGTCACTTAGTACTGCAAAACTCTTAACAGTAGATAGTAGATGTAATATGCACGAATTTTCAAAATATCTTCAATATTGTCAACTGCAATAAACAAGGGTAATTTGCAATTTATTATTTGCATATATATTCTAGCCAATGGTACAATATCTTATATTATAAATAACTAGCTGTACGTACCCGGCGTTGCACTGGTTAAAGATTTAGTTTTAAATAAGTTTGTGGGTCATTATTTTGCAAATGCTCTAAAATGTTTAATCTAGGCTGGGATGGATGGGATTTCCAAGGACGAAATAAGGCCGAAAATAGATTAAGCTTTCCGCAAAACATCTGCGTCCATAGTAATGTTTGAAAATAATTTTCAAAATTCTGAACTGAAATTAACATATCATATTAAGTCGGTCGCCCACTAACATTTATTATTACCATGGCAAAGCATAGAATAAAACAAATTTTACATATTTCATATTTCACCTGATCTTGTTAACTTATTATTTTGAACTCGTGGGCTGTTCAAGAGTATTATGTACAATACACAGATATTTAAAGTACAGAAGGCAACACACCAGGCCACACTCAGAATTCTATACAGATGGCAGATTTTTTTTCATGTGCCTTTTTCATGTTGACATTTTTTTATTACAAGTAGACCAAATTCATCTTCCTGGTGCTGCGCTGCGCAGGAGTCATCTGGATTTACTTGAGTTATTCATTTTATATTTAAGGAACATTTTTTTTTGTTGTAGCTCTTTCAACGATCTGTATTCCGTATCAGGTATTTTGCTTTTCGATAAACTTGCTCTGCACCACTCCACAATTAACCCATGAAATTTTTTCTCTTCGTTTTACATTACCTCTATCACTATGTATTTTTCCACCCAAAATATTTTTCGAATCGTTTTCATAATCGGGATAAATCTATTTTTCTTTATTTCTTACTAAAATGATGATATTTCATTATTCTAGTTCAACACCACACTTTATTTATTTATTTTTATTTATTTATTGTTTATTATTTATTTACATTTGTTAATACTAGTTACTAATAACTGCCACACTAGGTAAAAACCTGTTCTGTGGCAGTTATTCTTATATGGTATTTATGTAATATTAACAAATGACAATTAAAGAATAATACAAATAGATCAATAATAATAAAGTGGATCATAGTAATACCTAAATCTAAAAGAAAATAAAAAGAAAAAAAAATATACATACAAAATTAAGATAAGACTTTAAAGTAAATCATAGGAATACTTTAATCTAAAAGAAAAGAAAAAGAAAAGAAAATACACATACAAAATTAAGATGAGAATTTAAGTAGTTACAGAAATAAATATTATATTATAGTATACTTTAAATTATATAAATCAGTTTTTGCCAATTCAGAGGTCAAGGGCGGATCACTTCTTCAGCATACCTTCTACTTGATATTTTTATAAACTTAGTAATATGATGTTTAAAAGGTTTGTGTAGAGTTATTTATTTAGTTTCATTAGGTAACTTGTTAAAAACAATCGGGGCAGTGAAATTAAATTGTCTTTGCCCAAAAGACGGTTTCCTTTTAGGTACCTAATTAATTGTATCTGCCAGCTAGCCTTGTAACCCGTGTTTGTTGTGTACGATTAAAATTTACCTTGTCCTTGTCTTTGAAGCCTTGCTTCTGAGTGGAGGCTTCTCCTGCTCGTTTTTAGTTAGATCCCATTTTTCACATTCATATAACGCTCCATTCATGTATATACTAGTAAAATATGTATTTTGATACTAGTTTATTCATATTTTAAATGCTTATTTTGCTATAAGTCGATATTTTTTTGATTTATTCTTTTTGGATTGATCTTGTAGTCGGTTCTCGTACCTCCAGTAGGCAAGACACTCGCTGGGATTCCGTGCATGGATTCTGTGTCCGAATTCCGGTGAGGTCACAATGCATTAATACGATTTTCTCAAGCCCAGTGTTTTTTTGTATTTTAATACAAAATTTGTGGTTTGTTGTGGTATTAAAAAATAAAAACGATCTTTAAGAAAATTAGCCTGTTCTCATACGTACCTAGTTTGTTTTCAATGAACTAGAAAGTAAACAAAAATCAGTGACCGTGCGAATATCAAACCCTTAGTCGCCGACAAAAAATCTAATCATTTTGTGTAAGAACATCAAATTTCGACGTAAACTTTTAATATTAATTCCAAGCTCAGTATCGCGTAAGAGTTAGGGTTACTTTCCAAAAGAATTTTTAATTGGCTGTTAAGAGAGCAAGCAATTAAAACATTTTTTCTTTGAAAATATTACATTCTTTCGGAGCGCCGGGGAAGATTAACTCGGGCATTATTATTTAAATTACTTCAAACTCTTAACAAAGTGGGATATCATCGACATTTTTGCCAAAAAAGTATCGTAGGTAGCTTTTCTAATTTGCATTTAATTACTGGACATTTAATTTTCTAAAATTGAAAAATAATTTTCAAAAACTCGAGTTAACGATTTATCGAAAAATTACCTTTGGAATTAATGCAAAATTACTAATAATAAAAATACGTTATTACACGTGTACGGGTGTCCCGTCCATGTATGAGAATAAATATTTTTTGAGCTAAACAATCGCAAGAGGTATCAAAATTTTTATAATTTTACACAAATTGCGAAAAAGGAAAAAAAAATGAATTGTCTGTAATCTTGAAGGCTCTACCGAGTTTTGAAGTTTTGTCAATTTTACGTTTTTATAGAGTTAAACCGTTCGCCTAAAATAATTAAAAAAATCAAGTTTAAAAGGTATTTTATTATTGAAATTAATAAAACAAAGCACAAGAAAATAAAATATAGATTATAATCAATGACAAAAACTAAAAATTTTAACTTAGTTTTGTGTCCAAAATTTGGCATTTCTGCTCGAGATTGCATCCTGGTTCTAATAAAGCCATCTATAAATGTAACGTCAGTTATACTTTGTGATGCGTCTGTAATAGGTCTCTAGGACCAACTATCTTAAGTGCAACTATCTTAGGCCAAAAATAAATGACGAAGGGGTAACTCATTGACATGCAGCATACAAACATTGTAACGGTCTCTCCAAATATTCCTCTAAATATTGAATCACGCCACCCTTCCAATCGGTGTTAGTTGCAGTTCCGTCACACTCAACGCAAATCACGTTATCTAAATTCCAACCTCGACCTTCTACTAAAGTTGTGATCGAAGTACGAATTCCCTTTGCAGTGCCACGTCTTTAGGTATTGTGTGTCCCAAATCCATCAATTTTGGATCCAGGTTGTGCTAAAATTGAGATGTGGTCTTCTAAAATTTCTTTGCGATGGTCTTTTCGTCCATCAAAGTAAATGCTTTTATAACAATACCTCCAATATATTTTAAAACTTCCGGGCTTTAGATACATCTCTGTAGATCTTATTATCAATAACCAGAGTTAAATCTTCGGTAGAAACCAAGCCGACGTCAGCCAAAACCGCAGAAGCAACAGCAGCAGCAGATTGCGTCGATAAACCGTATTTATCACAGAGCAACAACAATGTATTCCAATTCGCCGTTGAAGTCGATGGTGTCTCTGTCGAGGGCGTGTTTGTCGGGGATGCCTCTGTTATACGTTTCTGGGGAAGATTCACGCACTGAATCTTCATCACAGTTTGCTGTGACAGAATCGGTTTCTTGAGTAGAACACGATTTTTTTGTTACCCTTATTGACTCTTCAATTTATCTCTGCTGTCATTTCATTAATCTAGCCGTTTCTTTCTTATCAAAACCGCTTATATCCATTTTCCTATCATATGTTTGATCCAACAAAAACTTCTCTCATTGTTGTGATCTCTTAGGTTTTAAACACGAACAAGATTCAAATGAAGTGCAATTTACAAGCAGAAACGTCAAAAAGCTTCTCAGATGACTCTAAAAAACATTTCAGTTTATTTTCAAAACTATCATTTCGTTTGCTTTCGGGGTATCTTTTCAAATTGAGATACAACGAAATAAGATTTCACTAATTCAATAACTCGTTCCTTAGTTACAATTCTAATCGAAGTTTTGGTCCAAATATTGTTGATCTCTTCGGAAAAAATCACATTTATATCTGATTTGGATGAATTTTTTTCATTTTACTTCAATTTAAGGTCGTTTTTGACAAATACAATAAATTAAATGACGTCCCTTATAGTTGGTAGCTGTTGATTGTCAAGTTCCTTGTATGGTCCGAACATAGCATAAGTAGTCTGACTACGACTCGAACTTCTTATTTAAAAATCACAAAATCCGCTTTTAACACGGTAACAATCGCAATGGTATGTTATGGTAATCGTTATGGCATAGAATTTATTTTGGCTACGAAGAAAACACTCGCGAAGTCAAGAAAGTCCTCAAAACAAGTTCAAACTTCAGGGTATTTGCAGGTTGAAATCTAACAAATTCGAAGTCGCTGATAACGTGCTGTTACATGCAAATCGAAACGTCATGTATGATTTACACCTATATAGAACAAAAAGTTAATATTTCTTTGTATTTATTTCAGGAGCCAAAATTGAGGATAGCGAAATATCACCATAAAAATGACAATTTTTCAAAACTTTGTAGATCGGTAGAACTCTAAAGATATAGTTTTATTTTATTTTTAAAATTATTTTGGTAATCTACGCTCAATTACACAAGTTTTGAGAGGTCTTGTGTTAAGGTAAGCCAAACATTTTTTTATCGGGACAGCCTAGTACACAGATGGTACAAAAATAAGAAAGCATAATATCAACAAATAAATTACATTTAGAGATTGTTGGAATGGTATTTCTATGGATTTTATATAACTTCTACAACTATTTTGTACTCATGATCAGATATTGGTTTTCTCGACACTGATGTTCAGATCAGGTTATTACAGGTCATTTAGTTCACCGAATCCATCTAATATGCAGTCTAATCTATCGATCCTATATATATAGCTAATCCATCGAATGCATCCCATCTAATACTAGTTTATAACTAGTATTAGATGGGATGCAGATAATGAATTCCAATAGTCGAGTGGTTAGTAGAACTAAAATGTGAAGTCTGCGTGCTATTTCTGGGAAGACTCTGCATGATCGCTTGAGGAATACAGCAACCCGGGAGGTCTGCGAGGTTCAAGACATGGCCAGATGGGGGTGACAACGTTGACGATACTGGTACCAACACGTACAACAAATGAGTACAAGATTTCCATACACAGCTCTGTATGGCGTACCAGATGGACTGCGTCCACCAGGGAGACTCCCGAAGCGGTGGAGAGATAGCTGGAATTCAACATCACAAGAGCAAATTTGTGATGCTGAATTCAAACACAAACAGACTATTGAGTTTAAAAAAAGTTGAAGAATATGATTTGTGTGGCTGATTGCGAGTTTCCTTCTGGGTTTTGAGTTCGTCCTGTACCCAAATGGTGGGAAGTAAAGTCCAGTGATCTTCGCCGGCTGCATCTAAGATCGCGCAGCTCCCCACTCCATGCAACCGATCTTGGTACCCTTGTAGACCAAATGTCGCCTGGGTCACTACATACCTCAGATGCGCAGCTTGGCTAGCACTTCGCTAGATGGTGATGTGTGTCCACCATAATATACACTTAATATTAGGTCCTTACATATGAAATTGACGTTTAGTATGGGAGGAACATAAAGTCGATTTTTTTTTATTATAATATATTTATTTAATCAAAGTATGTACCATTGCTATCTATGCACTTTTGCCATCTCATAGGTAGTTCATCGATCCCTTTACTAAAAAAACCATTCGGAAGGGAATCAATAAAATCTTTGAAGGCGGTTTGGACTGCCCCATCGGAGTTGAATTTTTTCCTTTGCAAGAAGTTATCCAAATTTCGAAAAAAATGGTAATCTGTTGGGGCAAGGTCCGGAGAGTACGGTGGATGTCTTAGACATTCCAATTGAAGCTCCTCTGATTTGGTAGCCGTCTGTTGTGCAGTGTGTGGTCTAGCGTTATCATGAAGCAGCAGTGGCCTAGAGCGATTACCCAGCCTCGATTGTTTAGCAGCTAGCTTTTCCCTCATGGTTTGCAGTTGCTGACAATAGACATCTGCCGTAATCGTCTGGCCAGATTTAAGAAAGCTGTAGTGAACGACACCAGCACTAGTCCCCCAAACGCTCACAAGTAAATCTCGCGTGTTTGGTGTGATTTGCTTTCACTCCATTCCGTGAGGTAACCCCCTTCAAGCTTTTTAACCTTACCACTTTGCTTCAAGTGGATTAAAACAGTTTTATCACTAACACCGCAGCCTGCAGCTAACTCGGATGTGGTTTGCGATGGATCCGCTTCCACAATAGCCTTCAATTCTTCATTATCAACTTGTCTCCGGCCGTCCACGGGGCTTGTTCTGCAGGTCGAAATTTCCAGAACGAAAACGTTGGAACCAAAAACGCACTGTGTTTTCTTTTGCGGCACCGTCGCCATACACATCATTAATCCTTCGAGCCGTTTCTGCAGCACTGGTGCCACGGTGGAACTCGTACTCGTAAATAACGCGATATTTCAAGTTTTTCATTTTGTAAACTGAGTCTCGCAAAGAAAAAAACAATTGAGGAAAAAACAAATGAATTATAATTTTCAAAACACAAATACATGAGTAAATAGCTGTAAAAATTTGGATTTGGAATTCCTAACCAAAGAGAAGATATTTGAGATCAAATTTGCCAGTACGGTAAAACGTCAATTTCATATGTAAGGACCTAATATATTTACCGTGAGGAAACGCAATAGAACAGTGATAGAATTTCAGGATTTTTTGTTCATATATTTTCAAAGTATTACGTGCATATGCATTAGTTATTTACAGATACAATATTAATAATCTTCGGTGCATTTGTAACTATGACGTCAGTGATATCAGTTTAATTGAACCCTGTAGAAGATCTGTAATATTGACCAAATTTGTATGAAAATTGACTTGAAATATTCATTATAAATATTATAAATAATAGTAAAAAGTGAAAAAAAATTATAGTCTCATCTGTGAAATAAAAGAAAGAAATGGGTACCGAAACTTGAAGTTGTCCAGGTAGTTGTCCATTGTCGTTAAAGGGACTATGCGATTAAGATAGCATCTTTGACTCATCGGCGAAAATGAAAAGAAAAATAAAGAAAACTTGTGCACATTAACAAAATTATTTTATTTTCAAATTGTTTGTGCAAACAATACTATTTTCTTTTAACAAAACTGGTTTTCAACATATCTCGTAATGTTTTACAAATGATTCAAATTATATTATAATTTTAGCTGTCCTTACCCGGCGTTGCACGGGTTAAGGATTAAGTTTTAAATAAATTTGTGAGGGTAAACAAAGGTTCGATTCGAATAGTATAGATTTGCATAGAAAATTAATAAGCGGAGGGAAAGGGTTAAAAAAATAGGGGGAAATGTCGCACATGTTACCCGCCGAGTCCTAACGAATAAATTTCCAAATTTTGAAATCCGATCGGCCGAAAGGTACAGATTTGCATCGAAAATATGTCAGTGGGAGAGAAGGAGGTAAAAGAATAAGGGGGAATTATCGCCTTCGTTACTCGCCGAGTTCTAAAGAATAAGTTTCCAAATTTTGAGTCCGATCGGTCAAACGGTACAGATTTTCATCGAAAACATGTCAGGTGGAGGGGAAGGGGTAGAGAATAGGGGGGAAATATTGCCTTTGTTACCCGCCGGGTCCCAAAGCGTAAGTATGCAAAATTTGAATCGAATCGGACAAACGGTGTGGATTTGTATAGAGAACAGACAGACAGACAGACAGGCATTGAGTTTTATAGGTATAGATTTTTACTTTGTATTACTTTGTATAAATCCATATGAAAAAATGTTGTCCCGTTGCATTCACAATCACTCCGTTGGACAAACATGCGATCGACGAGTAATAAGCGGGTATAGTTTGTACTATTATTAGCACGATTGGTGAGAACTGTAATGTTACTTGGGTATTAAGATTTCGGTTTTCAATATTTTTACCTGATACATCGTAAGACATTCAACAATTAAAAGTACCTCCCACATCCGGATAAAGCTTGACTATCTGAATATCTGTATCATTGCGTTTTTATTAACAACTTTTTAATATAATATATGGGAGTGGGAGGACTACCCGTTCTTGACCACTAAGTACCAAAGTATTCCGTATGTAATTTGTACACGTCACACTTGCTTGAATAAATCCAGAAAATAGAAACGTGTGGTTTTCAGAAACAAAGGTATCGGCGCAAAAATAGTAAAAAAAGTATCCTGAAATATATTGGAAATTACGACCGGAAAATCCCTCTTAGAAATACCTTCCATACCAATAATTCATTTAAATCCATTATCTTCCTGAAAAATTCATGATAACACGACATTTATTTCATGAAAAGGATACCCGTATCCCGTAGAGATTTTCAGTTTTCAATATGTACGGCCAGTTTACGAGTGCTACGGCAGACTCTATGGAGAAGAAAGTTTTACACTCAGCGTTACGGCACATTCGTTATAAAGTGTACCCACTGAATAGCGTTTCGTACGGCTTTTATTAGATGTATATGGGATTGTGTCAAATGGGAGCTTTTATTATCATTTTTGCGGAGGAATTTAGCAACCGCAGTGTGAATTTTACATTAAATAATTTTCACAAACTTAACGTTTTCATAACCAATTCAATTCAATTCAATTCAATTCAATTTATTTCACGATAATATGTACATGACAAACAAAATGATTAAGGCATACATATTAGGAAGTATATATCAAAAATGAAAATATTTAATAAATTACTAATAAAATATAATAACATAAAATCTGGTCAAAGGTGTAGGAGAATCCCGCTTCGGAAAACCCCCTCAGACACATGGAATATATCAATACCCAAAGCAATTTTGTTCAGCATAGCTGTGGCTCTTCCAACAGGCATAACCATCGGCAGGTTGGTCCTGTATATTGGAATGTGAAACAATCTATGCTGACGATGTCTAGTGTAATTATCAGGAACATACAAACCAATGCTCTGCATAATTTCAGGATTATCGATCATACCGCGCAACAATCGATAAAAATGTGTAATCAAATACACATTCCTTCTAGTCTCTAAACTATTGTAGCCAAGCATACCCTGGAGAAACTCGGTTGGGTAAAGCCAAGGATAATGCCCGTACTCTCTCATGTAGAGATATCTCAGAAACTTCTTTTGAACTTTCTCAACCATAAGAGAGTACTTGCCCTCATGTGGCCCCCAGATCATCGAGCCACTCTCGAGTCTACTCCGCACCAAGGAGTTGTAAAGAGTTCTGAGTACGCGGGTATTCTCGAAAACCCTGGCAGTACGCAGAACAAATCCTAATATTCTCAAAGCATTACCACTGATCGTCTCTGTGTGATCGTGAAGTGTTAGGTTGCTTACAAATCTAACACCTAGATCTTTAACATTTGATGTTCTTGTCAGATTTTGATCGTTCATTTTGTAGCGAAAAAATAGAGTTTTTTGGGCCCTAGTGAAGGATGTAACCGAACACTTGGAAACATTAAACAAAAGTTTATTTCGTCTTCCCCATTCACATATATTTGATATATCTGCTTGGAGAAGACGAAAATCGTCCAAAGTTGATACCTTTAAGAAAAGCTTTAAGTCATCCGCAAATAACAGAAAGCGCGAGTTTACCAAGAACAGACCGCTAACATTTAGTTGAGATAACTTATAGAAGTCTCATAGTATGTATATGAGAATGTATATGAAAGTATATGAGACGCTATGTATACGAGAAATGTATATGAAAGTAAGGATTAAAACCAGTATGAGCTAGCTTAAGTGATCACTCTACATAATGCAACGTTCACCAATTTCATCGTGAGACCGTCCACACAATATCGAAATTTTGAAAGTTGTACGTATATTATTCGGGCAAAAATTGTTGGTAGTCTCTGGTCGGGTGCTTTATAAAATTGTCTATGAGCGCGGGGTTCTCTGTGTGTGCGGCGAACCTTAGATTGATTTGGCATCTCGGAATCGACGGTTGATTTTGTCGCGGCAGATACAAAGTGTCAAATACAATTTTATTTGACCAAACCTTTTCGGTCAGCTAAAGTAACGGGATTTGCAGCTGAAGCAGAACATCTGAATGATGCCAGAGAGGATATGTTTGAAGGACTAATTGTGAAAGGAGGTCCACGACCAGTTACGAATGTCGGAGAACGACGACGGCGGGAGTCGCCTGCAGAAGTCTGGTTTCTGTTTTATATCTATTTAGAGAATTTCGAGTTCAATTGTTCCCTGTAAAGAACCCGAACCAGAGTAAAATTATTATAAAATTAATTTATATTAGAAACATGCATGAAAGTCTTTATAGAGTAGCCACAAGGCTGATGACCTTTATGAGCTGGCTTAAGTGATCACTTTACATAACGCAACATCACTATTTCCACCGTAAATACATC
>JADDOH010012775.1:0-11355 GCA_016648135.1 Agrypnia vestita
GGCGTCCGCGAAAGACCTGGCACGATCAGGTACTACAAGTATTTGAGGATGGCCCTGTTAAAAGCCGCAACAATCGTAGAACGTGTATGAGAAGATGTATGAATGTGGCCGAAGCAAAAGTGGTGTGCCAGGATAGAAGAGTGTGGCGTTCAATCCTCTCTGCCTACCCCTGCAGGGAAACGGCGTGATGGTTAGTTAGTTAGTTAGTTAGCTTACCCACTTTTAAATGAGAATTTATTCTCGTGTTTATAAGTGAGAGCATTGTCATACATGTATATATCTATTATTAATGAAATCGTTAGTGTAAGACATTAGATTAAATAAGTAATATATAGACAAAGAAACATCGGATTAAGTTATAAAAATTAAGACATTAAATTAAGTAAGTAAGATATAAACAATACAAGAATACAAAAATGTGAGACATTAGAGTAAGTAAATAAGATATACACAAGGAAACATTAAATTAAGCTATAATATAAAAATTAATAATTAAGAACGTATTGTAATAACATTTAAAATTATATATAGATTGTATTTGATAAGATTTTTTCATTGCGTTATTGTGATGGTTTTTTGTAGAAGATTTTTCAATTTAGTCTTGAATTTTCTATAATTTTTTTCCGTCTTCATTTCATTGTTTGGTTATTTGGAAAACATTAATAACCTCGCAGGACCATTTTCATGACTTGTCATAAATTTTCAAACAACCATGACCTAATATCAGTAGTAGTAATGCAACGAATGCTACTATTCTTTCCAGCCCCCGGAAAAGAAATTAATCAATGTCCAAGACTTTCAAATTTCTTCCCGGATTACGGCTGGAACCCACCAATTCTTTTATCGTACGAAACGAGGAAATTAAAACACGAATAATGAATCTATGATTCAAGCAACGAAGAGGAAACTTCTTCGAAAAAATATCGATCAAAAAGAGAAATAAAAACAGAATAATTACAGACACGAAGCTACGCATTGCAGTATTTCGTAAAATATTACGAAAATGACACCATTTTTCTAAGAACTTTACTTTTTATGCTCTCCGATTTTTATTTTTTCAAACAAAATATAAAATTGCAATATAACATGTACGTTCCAAATATTCTTTATTTAAATTTTTCAATATTTAAACAATAAATTGTCGACTTCTTACTCGCATTAAATAATAAAGAAAACACATCATTTTTATTAAATCAATAAACAAATATGTACATAATATGAAACAATTTCAATTTTAAGACATTTTAATTATATACCACATTGCCAAATTATTCGATACATATTTTGGAGGAAACAACTACTTTCACGAATACGAATTACATTAATTTATAATTACATATTATGTATCACTTGTAAAAAAAACACGCAACACTCGATAATGACCTACGCTATAATCTTCATTATAAAATAAAAATTACTGTCAATTATTGAAGGCAACCATGCCGTAAAACTGCTGTGCAGTTTGGCCTACGTATAATATAATAAGTATCAACAAATAAATAAATATTTAAAAAAAAGTCTACTATATAAAATATTCGTATTCGTTGCATCACTAATCATTAGTCATGGAGATATGCGACATCAAAGTTTGCATTCTTTTTCAATATTTCTGTAACTCATATCGAATATGGAAAATTCATTTCCTTTAATACAAGTCAAATAAAATAATAAAAACCTTCGAATATTTCGGACTCATTTCCTGTAAGACGTTGAACTATAATTTTTGCATAAAAGCACGAGTAATATGGAATATTAAAGTCATTCGCTTTAAATAACAAAAACCTTACAAAAAATAGATTTTTTAAATTCATGCAAGGTTTTAATCATTTTATTTGACTTGCATCAAAGTGAATGAATTTTTAATATTCGATGTAAATTACTGACATGATAGATCAAACACGTCAGAAATATTTTTAAAAAATGCGAACTTTATTGTCGCTTATCTCCGTAACTGTTACCTTCGAAATTGAATGAAGTAGACCTCCCCCCCACCTTTACACACGGTATTGCAAGCCAATACTTAACCACAACACCAAAACTCACAATAACACATCAGCCCTGATGATTGGACCCTGCAATGGGATCCGAAACGTCGGCCAGAAAATTCGTAATAACACGGCATAATACTCCAGAAGACACAAACCAGAATTAGTGTATATTATAGATATCTCACAGAGACGAAACTGTATTAATTATGGGAAAGTAGGTATAGAAGTCATTTGGGTATACACAGGACTTATGACCTGTCTTTTTATGGTTGGCTTAAGTGATCACTTTACACAATTGTAACATTCGCCATTTCCACCCATGATAGAATATACCATGCTTATTCATTTTTTGGAAGTTGTATATATGTTCAAATTGCGTGGAAAGCTTTCATATATGAGTTGTAAGCGCCTTTTCCATGCGGCCTGTACAAAGCCATTTTCATTCCCCTAAATCCCCACAGATGTCGCTAATGAGAAAATCTACATTGATTTTTACGGAATTTTGAGAGCAATATACTTTATTGTGTGTAATGAAATTCCACAAACCAGAAGATTCTGAGTGGCCGTGAAAACCTAAAAATATTCTTGACATAAGTTATATATGTACTGTATTAATATTGAGAAAATGATGTGAAGTGTATTATTATGGTAATATCTATGAATAATTAGTGACGTGTATTATTATTTATAAATGTAAATAATTATTTTTTTTCATTTGTTGGTTTTCTTACAGCCATATAATTAATAAATCTTGAAAAAAACAATTATTGATGTACAGAGTCTTGGGCCAATTACAAGAAAACACATATATACAGGAATATTATTTATTTATTTATTTATTTAATACACGGTACAACGTACCATTAAAGAAACAATATATATAAACATGTTTAGGTTGATAGGTAATAATAAAAAAAGGAGATATGGTATAATTCTATCAAAAACAATTAATAAAGTGATATATAAAGAAAAATAAAACATTACTTAACATAAAGTATAACAAAATTACATCAAATGAAATAATAGTTATCAAATCAAATATGAATGTCAACAATCAATAAAACTACAACAAATTAAAATAATTATGTCTGAAATTCAAGAAGCAACAAAATTACAACAAAATGAAATAATTGTAAACAAATCAAATCTAAAAATCAAGAAGCAATAAAAATGACAGTAAAATAAAATGAAATGTAAAATTCAAAAATCTAAAAACAAGAGATAGACATGACATCAATAACCAATTATAAACGACCGAATTCGTCCAGAAGAGCTTTCTTGTAGGCGGCTAGTGTTTCCGAAAAAACATCCGATAGGTAGCCATACTCGTTTCCTAACCTATGGAGCCTTCTAATAGGTGAGCTATAGAGATAATTTACACTAACATTGTCACAATGAAACGATATACTTTGTCTAGTGCTCCTGGAAGGGATGTGATAAAAAATTATACCAGGATCGATAAGAAACTAAGAAAAAACAACATGTAAATTGTGAAAATGAACCTGCAGATAAATGTCTTTTTAGACGTTTTGTGGGACTAGTAGTATTCCAAAAATGTAAAGAAAATAAATAGATAAATAAAAAAGTGACACCGTGACAGCCTACAGACAAAGCGACAACTGACAGAATGGCCAGCGCGAGTATGCGTCACAGCGATAGTAAATCAAAAAAGTACCTACCGGCAAAAGAGAAGTTTTCTAGACAGGTTATCCGTGAACTATAAAAAGTGCAGCGAAGATTCTAGAACCAACTTATTGAATTAGTGCGTGAGATATTCTAGAAGCATTCAGTGTGAACAAAATGTTATTTATTTTAGTATACGAATTAATTAATAACTAAAGAAAGTTAGTTAAAGTAGCTAGAGTAACACGCGTGTGAAGAGTATTTTGTAAAGGTGGTGGTGTGTAAGTAAT
Source organism: Agrypnia vestita (assembly GCA_016648135.1). Classification (NCBI taxonomy): domain Eukaryota; kingdom Metazoa; phylum Arthropoda; class Insecta; order Trichoptera; family Phryganeidae; genus Agrypnia; species Agrypnia vestita. The sequence continues at coordinate 3,902 of JADDOH010012775.1, forward strand.
ACTATGGTTGTAATGTGTAGTGATATTTACATGCTAGTGTAGTGGTTGTCCTTACGAAGAGACAGGTTACGTCTCGAAACCGGTAGACAAAAAAGTAATTTTTAGTGGTTGTACAGAGCGTAACAGAGCTAGTCCACAATACTTTACAGGTGAATTCCTGCCTTGATTATGAGTTGAAAATGTTTAAGCAACTATGACCCAATGTCAATTGTTAAGGGATACGCGATATCAAAGTTTGCATTTTTTTTTTAATATGTTAGGTATATAAAAATCCTTAAAATTTTCTTGTACTGTAAAAGTCCACTAGGGCGTTGATTGATTAATAAATAAATAAATATTTCTGACGTATTTTCTACAAAACGTTGGACTATCATTACAGTAACTTATATCTAATATGAAAAATTAATTCCCTTTTAATAAACATCAAATAAAATGATAAAAACCTTCCAATTCCAATTGGAAAATTTTAAGGGTTTTTATTATTTTATTTAACTTTTATTGAAACGAATGAATTTGTCTTAATCAATATAAGTGACTGCAATGATACCTCAACGTTTTGTATAAAATAAGTCAGAAATATTGAAAAAAAAATGCAAACTTTGTTATTGCATAACTCCATAACTATTGATGGAGTTGTGCATAACTCGTAATCAAGGCTACAGTTACACCCTCTATACTCATTGATATAATTTAAGTTAAACAACATTTTGTAAAAATGTCTGACCCCAAAGTTAATTTTTTTTTTTTTTTTTTTTTTTATTTATTAATTTTTTTTTTTTTTTTACATCTCAGACCCACAAAACATCACATTGATATTTGTCTGTAATAAATTGTATTTACCAGAAATACATTCATATTAATTAATTACAATAGATCTTATAAACTCAAATACAAATCTACAATACTATACAATGCTTTAAATATTAAAAATATTAATAATGTAATTTAATGTTTATTTAATTTGTGTAATTAATAACAAAAATAGCTTTCCATTTGCCTCCCACAGCCATAATTTCACCCCACTGCTATTAAACAGAATCACTATGAAATCATCAAAAGTATTATATTTTGGAAATATTTTGATACCTAAATGTAATACCAGCACAGCCCAACACCATTTCTCCTATCAAGGAGTATCATTCTTTAATGCTCTTCCCAATGAAATGAAGACGGAAAAAAATTATAGAAAATTCAAGACTTAATTGAAAAATCTTCTACAAAAAACCATTACAATAACGCAATGAAAAAATCTTATCAAAAACAATCTATATATACTTTTAACTGTTATTACAATACCTTCTTAATTATTAATTTTTATAACTTAATTTATTGTATCCTTGTGTATACCTTATCTACTTATTCTAATGTTTCACATTTTTGCAATCTTGTATTGTTTATATCTTACTTACTTAATTTAATGTCTTAATTTTTATAACTTAATCTAATGTTTCTTTTTCTATATCTTATTTAATCTAATGCCTTACACTAACGATTTCATTACTAATAGATATATACATGTATGACAGTGCCCCCACTTTTAAACACGAGAATAAATTCTCATTTAAAAGTGGGTAAGCGTGTAATATAAATGTGTATTAATTAAATTATGTTGAATACTCTTAAGTTTGTACATTTTACCAAATAAATTAAATAAATATAAAAATATATGCATTCGCTGTGGTAGGTAACTGCTTTCCTGATTCTCATATTTCGAACAACTTTCACTATACGTAAAAAAAACGCATACTAGTACACGCATCGACGTATCGAAACGTTTGTTTGATTTTAAAAAAGGAACGTAAATGTTTTACGATTTCCCGCGCCGTCCATTTTCCCCCGCTGCATTTCCTTTCACTTCACTTTTCCTCTCGTTCCGGCGGCTGCAGCGCGGCCCGTCGCCATGGCGACCCAGCGGGGGGCGTGGCGATCGATCCCGTGACGGAAGCGGGAGCCCCCCCCCCAGTCCTGAGGGTCGCCGACGTCTGGGTCGATATTTATTGCGCCGCTCGTCACGGCGGCTGTTGCGGCACGCGTTACGTCAGCGGACAGCGACTCGGTAATGGTGCCAACACTGCACTACAGCGTGATGACACTCGATAATGGTGCCAACACTGCCCTACGGCGTGGTGGCATTCGATAATGTTGCCGACACTGCACTACAGTGTAGTGGCACTCGATAATGGTGCCAACACTGCACTAAAGCGTGGCGGCACTCGATAATGGTGCCAACACTGCACTACAGCGTGATGACACTCGATAATGGCGCCAACACTGCCCTACAGCGTGGTGGCACTCGATAATGGTGCCAACACTGCCCTACGGCGTGGCAGCACTCGATAATGACGCCGACACCGTGCTACATGATGACAACACTTGATCACGGCTCCAACATCTGGGGTGGCGCTGTCAACATGGTGCCGGCGCTGTGCACCATGTTGACGGCACTCGATGTTTATGTTTGTGATTTTTTTATGGCGCCGTTTATGCGCGAAAGGCGCTTCAAGGGCGCTTTACAGATGTGACATGTTGAAGAAGTAAGTTCTTAGCCTCTTCTTGAAAAATTCTTGATTTTGAAGCGACACAGATTAGAACATTTTAAATTTAAAAAAAAAGAAAAACATCGTGAGAGTTGTCATTCCCATGATTGAATCCCTTAGTAATCAAAACGTAGTTACGTTTTGTTTACTAAGGGATTTAATTATGCAAGAATAAATATATGCGATGTGCGCCAATCCCCTCTCAAAAATAAAGAAGGGGTATATCAGATCTGTTCAATTTTATACTCGGTTAACTAACTAAGCATCACGCCATTTTCCCGAAAGGCAGAGAGGATAGAACGCCATATTGTTATATCTAAGCACATCACTTAATCTCATATTTACATATTCTCATGCATGCTCTAAGGTTATTGAGGATTTTAACAGGGCCATCCTCCAATATCTGATCGTGCCAGGTCTTTCGCGGACGCCCTCTATTCTCGTTGTCTTCAACACTCGCTCTGTATATGTATTTTCTTAGCGATCCTTTCCTCGCTCATGCGTTCTACATGACGAAACCATCTCAGCACTCCATTCTTTATTCTGTCTGTCACACTACAGCCAGCATTACATTCACTTCTAATTTGTTCATTCCTGACATTATTAAAGAGTTTAAGCTTACAATGTACAATTTGTTACTTATTAAAGAATTTACGCTGCCGGTTTCGACACGTCCGTGTCATTAACGAGCGTTATTGAAACTGTTAAACTGTTAGTTTAAATATCGCTCGTTAATGACACGGACGCGTCGAAACCGATAGCGTAAATTCTTTAATAAGTAACAAATTGTATATTGTAAGTTTAAACTCTTTAATAATGTCTGAAAGAAATTGTTACATTGTAAGTGCCCAAGAAATACAAAAAATTGTTCATTCCTCACTCTATCGACCAAAGATTTTCAGCACAAGCGCCTGAGTTACCGCATTTCAACGCTCAGTCTACATTCATTCCTTTTCTGCCAATTCCAGGCTTCACTTCCATACATCAGAGTGGTACTAGAACGCCTTTATGTGCCGCTAGTCTTACTTCCTTTCTTCTTCTTCTTCTTTTGGTGTCATGTCAGGTCTAACCCACCCCCCAACGTTGACTATCACCCGAGAGAAAGCGTCCCTGTCCTGGGCAGCACGAAACAGCTCTCCAACACTTCTTATGCCCGTCCAGTCGCGATATTGCGGAGCCAGGAGATTTGTCTCCTTCCAACACCTCTACGACCCTCTATCTTGCCCATAAGAATCAGGTGGAGCAATTCATATTTTTCTCCTCTGAGCACATGACCCAAATACGATACCTTTCGGATTTTGATGTTTGTCAGCAACTCTCTATTCACTCTAGCTCTTTGAAGAACTCTTGTGTTGCTGACCATATCCGTCCAGGGTATCCGGAGCATTCTCCGATGTATCCACATTTCGAATGCTTCCAGCCGGTTCATTGCTTCCTTTAACAGGTTCTTATTATGCCATTCAGAGCACCATTTACTTTGTTACCCGCAGTCACTCTCCTTTCGATATCGTTATCTGCCTTGCCGTCACTACTAAACATATTTCCCAAGTACACAAACTTATGCACTTGTTCTAAGCATTCGTTGTTTACAATAACATCACACTTAGTCACTCTTTCGTCTCTCTCGAATACCATCACTTTCGATTTGCTGACATTCATCATAAGATCACTCTGCATGCATACATCGGACATCCTGGACACCAGGCACTGAGGGTCAACTTACTAGCTGAGGGGAAAAACTACATTTCAAAATGAAGACTACAACACACACACGTTCACCAGTTTAAAGACTACAATGTTTACGCTACATTTGTTGTAAAAACTACATGAATTGAACTAATTGTAGTACTAATAAAGTGAAGTAATTGTAGTATTAGTAACTACAAAATTGTAATGACCTACAAAAAGTGCTTCTTGAAAAGTGTACTACTAGAAAATTTTCAAAACCATAGGGGGGGGTTGTTTAGATTTTCAAAAATTTCTGCATCTTTATCTACATCGTCTTCCCAAAAATTTCACATAAAAAATGTACTATTTAAAGTATGTACTCGTACTTATGATAACTTTGAAGTGTGTATACTTTGTAGTGTTCGCTTTTAAATGAAGTATACTATTTGAAGTATGTGTAACTTTGAAGTGTGTGTAGTTTGTAGTGTGCACTACATTTCAAAAGGTGTGAAGTATACACTTCAATGTAATGTAGTATTACATTGTAGTAGTGAGTGCAGAGCGGAGCCATCACTACAACTTACATACTCCGTGTTTGATTAAAGTATTAAAGAGATGAAGTTATAGTTTTTTACTGTCCATTATATATTTACAAAGCGTTACGTAAGCGTTTAGTTATTAATTAATATTCAGCTTTGTAAAAGCACTAAAATGAAGTACATGGGAATTAATGTTTATTTATTTATTTAAAAAATCCTTGTTTACAAATAAAGATACTTAATACCAATTTAACAATAAAACATAAGATAAAACATAAGATAAATTACACATTTTTTGTTTTGTTTAATTTGTGGATTATGCCACTCTACTAGGCTACGCCTGTCCCAGAGTGGCGTTATAGAACACAATTATAATATTTTTTCGAGTTCGTCAGTAGTATTTATTTTCATAAGGTAGTAATTATGTATCTACAGAGTATCAAGTGGAATGTTAGTGAAAGTTGAGTGAGTCATAAGTCCAAGTGTAAATATGTGTAGAATAATTGTTTAATGTAAAAAGGGTTAAAGTTTTGTTTAAGATTATTTTTTTTTTCCTTAATTAATTAATTTATTTATATAGGTATATATTTTTATTTAAAGACATTATTATGCAATTACAGTAAGTAAATTTTCAGTTGCTGTTCTACCTTTGGAGGTAAGCCAGTTGTTTGCTAAAGCTTTTATTTTATTAATTGAGTATATTCTGATTTCCGGGAAGTCTGTTTTAAATATGTTAAATATTTTAGGCCCTATGTATGAGTAATTTTTCTGTCCATGTGTTGTCTTAGTTTTTGGTATTTCGTCAATGTTTCGTAATGCTTGTCTAGTATTATGTGAATGCGAGTTACTGGTTGCTGTTAGGTGGTTTGTGTTTTTGATGTAGAAGATGAGGGTAGACTTAACGAACAGCTGTCTAACGTCCAGTACATTAAATTCTCTGAATAGTCTGTCTGATTGGTATGTAAATGGTTTCTTATTAATGACTCGGAGCAAGTTTTTTTGTGCCGTTATAGCTGGTTTTAATGTGGTTTTAATGTCCTCGTTTACTTTTGTGTTGCGCGTCATTATCAGCGCGCAGTTGTCTTGCGCGCAATTATCGGGACACTAAGGCACCTGTCCGTGTTTTGGACAAATTTCCCCGCTTTATTAAAACAACAAACATATTTTTATTTTCTTGACCATTCAGTACAGGGGGTTCAGTAAAGCAAGCTGTATTCTAAACGCTTGTATTAAAACAATAATTAAATTGTTCAACTATTGTGTTTATGATTTAATTTAAACACTTTCGTCTCCCTTTCCCCTCTACTCAAATTCTTAATCCTTTTTGATAAGAAACTTAGTGCATGATAACCTTCAGTTATAGTAACACGCATGTGAGGAGTATTTTGTGAATTTGTTGGTGTGTAAATAATACTATGGTGTAGTGATATGTATATGCTAGTGTAGTGGTTGTCCAGACGAAGAGACGGATTAAAAAGTAATTTTTAGTGGTTTTATGCTAACATAACATTTAGTAAAATGTCTAACCACAAAGTTAATGCTTTAAATATAAATAATAGTCGTTATTACTATTTCATGGATGTCGACTGTAAATATTAGGTCCTTACATATGAAATTGACGTTTAGTATGGGAGGAACATAAAGTCGATTTTTTTTTATTATAATATATTTATTTAATCAAAGTATGTACCATTGCTATCTATGCACTTTTGCCATCTCATAGGTAGTTCATCGATCCCTTTACTAAAAAAACCATTCGGAAGGGAATCAATAAAATCTTTGAAGGCGGTTTGGACTGCCCCATCGGAGTTGAATTTTTTCCTTTGCAAGAAGTTATCCAAATTTCGAAAAAAATGGTAATCTGTTGGGGCAAGGTCCGGAGAGTACGGTGGATGTCTTAGACAGTCCAATTGAAGCTCCTCTAATTTGGTAGCCGTCTGTTGTGCAGTGTGTGGTCTAGCGTTATCATGAAGCAGCAGTGGCCTAGAGCGATTAACCAGCTTCGGTTGTTTAGCAGCTAGCTTTTCCATCATGGTTTGCAGTTGCTGACAATAGACATCTGCCGTAATCGTCTGGCCAGATTTAAGAAAGCTGTAGTGAACGACACTAGCACTAGTTCACCAAACGCTCACAAGTCAACGCGCGTTTGTTGATTTGCTTCACTCAATTCGTGAGGTACCCACCTTTCAAGCTTTTTCACCTTACCAATTTGCTTCAAGTGGATTAAAACAGTTTTATCACTAACACCGCAGCCTGCAGCTAACTCGGATGTGGTTTGCGATGGATCCGCTTCCACAATAGCCTTCAATTCTTCATTATCAACTTTGGTCTCCGGCCGTCACGGGGCTTGTTCTGCAGGTCGAAATTTCCAGAACGAAAACGTTGGAACCAAAAACGCACTGTGTTTTCTTTTGCGGCACCGTCGCCATTCACATCATTAATCCTTCGAGCCGTTTCTGCAGCACTGGTGCCACGGTGGAACTCGTACTCGTAAATAACGCGATATTTCAAGTTTTTCATTTTGTAAACTGAGTGACGCAAAGAAAAAAAAAATGAGGAAAAAACAAATGAATTATAATTTTCAAAACACAAATACATGAGTAAATAGCTGTAAAAAATTGGATTTGGAATTCCTAACCAAAGAGAAGATATTTGAGATCAAATTTGCCAGTACGGTAAAACGTCAATTTCATATGTAAGGACCTAATAT
>JADDOH010012776.1:0-77490 GCA_016648135.1 Agrypnia vestita
AAGGAGAATGTTCTAGAAGGTTCGCGAAAGTTCTATGACGATCCAAACAGTGTACTAAAAATCTACGCGTGCCAAGCCGCGCGGGCACAGCTAGTACATAAATATAAAGAAAATTACTTTATAGGTAATTAAATCAGCATTTCTTTATCGTATGACAATAGATATTTATTTATTTATTTACAGCGCGATATAAATCAAGTGATTTTTAATGTTTTACCAAATGGTAAGTGTTTTCTGAGAGGAGAGTAAATTTTCCCGAGAATTTGGAGTAGTGGGGGGCAGGGGGATGGTTTAGGGGAGCGCTGGAGTGCATTGCAAGGTAAAGACGGATTTCGAAAGGAACCCCAACTTTGGCTGTAACTTCGTCATCAATTGCACAGCGAAGAAACAATTAGATCAATGTTGGTACTGACCCAAGAGGTTACAACAGATAGAGATGAATTATGCCCCTTTTTGTATGGCAACGGGTGATGTCCTCAAAGTGCCGACCAGGGGGCGTGTCGGGGGGGATACAAAGATTCGTCAACCTTCGGCAGCTCTCGCAAATACTCGAACATAAAGGCGATAATTATGGTAACACCTTAAGGCAATTTTTGTTCGAAAAGCATATTCACAAAGTTTTCTTGCTCCTCCTATACAGGGTATCTCATAGCTAATAAAAAAAACTAAATAGGTGGATTTCTATCTTGATAATGAGTCGAAAATGTTGAAGCAACCATGACCAAGTATAAATAGTTATAAACATATGCAATATCAAAGTTTGCTTTTCTTTGCAAGAAGTTGAATTACCATTTCAGTAACTTATATTAATTATGAAAAATTCATTCACTTCAATATAACTGAAATAAAATATTATTTTTTTCAATATTTGCAAGGTTTTTATCTTTTTTCTAAAAGTAATATCTTCACTTATCATCAGTATCAATATCAATGATATCAAGCTGTGTATCTTTATATATAAAGGTAGAAGAGCTTGGAAGTAAAAAATTATCAACAGAAAACTGAAAAAAAAAAATGAATAAGGCGTATTTATCTTTTTTATATACAAGTAGTCCACCTGAAAAAAATCCCGATAGTAAATTGCACGTTTTTTTCAATATTCCGAAAGCATTGAAGAATGTTCAATGTAAAAAGTGTTCAACCATCACAAAAGACGCGCACATTAAACCATCCAGAAGATGCGCACGATAAACCATCTTTACAATTACCCCTCAATGATAATCCGTTATAAAAGTATTTCGGTTCGGCTGGACAAATAAAATTGTAACTGACAAGCAATGCTTCTTTCATCATTTACCGCGCTAAGCTGTATTATAAACCACTTAAACAACAAAACAATAAAAATAAAATAAATATTTTGGAATCTTTTCACTCAAAAAAATTTATTTGTCCTGTTCAAAGTAGAAGATTTCTGTAGTAATATATTTTTCAATAACTTTCTAAATTCGTAAAAGTAGACTGAATGCGGTGAAAATGCGGTCACTAAGACACTTGTGTGGAAAATATTTGGTCGATAGAGTGAGGAATGAACAAATTAGAAGTGAATGGAATGCTGGCTGTAGCGTGGTAGATAGAATAAAGAAAGATAAAAGAGTGCTGAGATGGTTTGGTCATGTGGAACGTATGAACGAGGAAAGGATGGTTAAGAAAATATATGAGGCGAGTGTTGAAGGCAACAGGAACAGAGGGCGTCCGCGAAAGACCTGGCACGATCAGGTACTACAAGTATTTGAACCGTAGTATAGAACGTGTATGAGATGATGTATGAATGTGGCCGAAGCAAAAGTGGTGTGCCAGGATAGAAGAGTGTGGCGTTCAATCCTCTCTGCCTACCCTTGCGGGGAAACGGCGTGATGGTTAGTTAGTTAGTTAGTTAGTTAGTTTCTAAATTCGGAACAGATAAACGTAGAAAACAATTACTTCGCTTCCTGGTCGATTCAATCAAGAAAAAAATTGTTGGTCATTGAAACGTGCATTGAAAACTGTATAGTACTATCACACAGATTACTCTAATCAATTTCATTTCTATATTCTATAATATTCCATTAACAAGGCAGATCATCCTTAAAGAGTGACTTGTAAAATGCCTAAAGTAATAAGAATCCCATAATTTATTTATATAATAGTGGCAGCAATATCAACAAAAAAAAATTAATGCAGTCATCGAAGATTACTTATTTATAATATACTGAATTTAACATTTTAAACATAGTAGTAGGAACTCCATGCCATGAGAACTCCACGAACTTATGTCGGCACTTCTCACTCTGTCCATCGGTGTGACTCCCGCTACCCCCCTTAGAAAACTCATCTCGGCAGCCTGGACTCTTGCTCTCACTCTCTCCTTCAGGGTCCAAATTTGATGGCCATATATTAGGGTGGGCCTGTCCACAGATTTGAAAACAGTCAGTTGTGTTTTGACACTAAGCTCGGGTTTCTAAATATATACTTTTCATAAAAAATCATAGGTTTGACCTATATGACCTGGCAATCTAATATTTTTGCGCGAATCCTTTAAATTGTCTTTGTTACTTTGAACAACTGGCCTTTGAAAGGAAGGTCGAATGCCAGATAGGTAAAGACAATGGCCTCTAATCTTTCTGCCATCAAATTGAAACAATGGTCTTAGGGTTCCGACCAATCGGTTAAAAGGGATCAAAGGGACATTGTAACTTAATACAGATCGCTTATTTAAATCCGAGTTGGGATAAATGTAGATACCACTGACCAGCACTGCTTAAAATTTTTGTTGAATGAATTTGTGGATGAATAATTTAGTCGACAATATTAAATTTTGTACTAATAAATTCTGAAACGGAAGTACGAGCTCTTTAATAATGCAGTAAAAAAATCGTATTCTTTAAATCATTTGTAAATTAAAAAAAAAAGGTTTTCTGTCATTGAATGATCTGGCGATTACGTCGTGTGCAACATTTTAATTAAAAATATAATATAATATAATACAATAGAAGTTGTTTTTTTTTTAATTATTACTATTAATTTGATAGGAGAAGTCCCTCTTATCATCTAGTATAATTAATAACTGAAAGAGTATAGTTATTAACTGTTCCTTTTTTTTTTAATGGAAATATTATTACCATTTTGAACTAAGCTCAACGCTTGTGCTATGAAAATAGGACTGAATTGCTGGGGTACAAACTACAGACCACCAGATAACTTGGCGAGCGTTATGACCACTACACCAATAAGTTACTCATCAGTACTGAGTACATTACGTCATTACTATACTGTACTGCTGGTCTGTTCCTTTTGAAATCATAGAGGTAATAAATAACTAAAATTCTAATACAAAGTTTAAATAAAAATGATATTTTAAATTTTAAGGTTTTCTGTCTTCATATTGTCATGTGTCGTGGCTGCAGGAGGAATTAATGAAAACGCTGGGATTTTTAACACAGGATTTATTGATTACTGAATAATTGATTAATCGATCGTATCGTCTCTTAACAATATTAAATGTAACGCTATTCCTTAAATTAAACTGTTTCGCAAATTTATCACACGTAAATACACACTTTATTCACTATTCACTAGAATATTCCATCAATTTCACACGTATTAATTTCGCTTCGGTTTATTTTGCTACGTAAAAACATTCCAGAATATCGCTGTTGAATTACCGCTCGCTTGGCACCACCGGCCTCTCGAAACTCGCCGCTACTGCTCGCTCGGCCAGCCTGGCCCGCAGTTCGAGACTTACTTACTCCCGTGTGCCGTATTTATATTTGCTAATGCTGATATAGAAATTTCCAGACGTTTCCCTCGTTTTTGAGAACTTCCTCGCGGTTTCCAGACTTTTGGAGATGTTTCTCGTAAGCCGTAGATTATGCTAGGCCGTTCTGGAATCTTCGGTAGTATTGTGACCATTTAAAACAACTTTCCCTTGACATGAGTGCGTGATTCTTTTTAGCCTCGTTACAATATCTTAATTATCATACCTATATGTGGGGAATAAAGCAATATGCAAAAAAAATATAAAATATTTTGAAAGCAGTCTCCGAGGATTACTAATTTAGAATATACTGAATTCTAGATTTTATGTATCTATCTCTTCCAAAATCATGTTTCCTATAAATGCATAGGCTTTGTTTGCTATGATATATTGAATTCAGTACATTATACATTAGTAATCCTCGAAGACTGCATTCATTTTTTTTTGGATATTGTTCCCTTTTTTTTTATACCCCACATATTATAATTAAGATATCAAGACAGTATCTGATAGAATACGGAAGAGGTACATATCCTTAGTGAAATACATATCTTGCAATTATAAAATATAAAATGATTTTTTTTATTAATGTTTTTTATGTGAGATAAGTATTTACAGTTAGCCATAAAAAGCGAGACGATTATCTTGTTTACACGGATCCTAATAATAGAAAATTTTAATCTATTTTCACATTTTTTAATTAAAATATAATAATAATATCAGTATACTAAACATTTTCAAACTAAGCAAACCTCATCTTCTGTAAAAATAGAACTAACGTGCTGATCTCATAGAATGGGGCTCTAACCACTGACCATAAGGTCACTAGGCGAAAGTCATAACCACTTAATAAACAAGCTACTCTTACAAAAATATTGGTTTAAGGAGTTAGAAATATTTTGATAAAAATGGCTTGTTACCTTATGAAAATGACATAGGGACAGCGATAAATATGTTGCTTGAATTTGACTTTCCAGTGATTTTTTTTGAAGTAAAAGAGGTAATTTAAAACTTGAAAAAAGTAGTCATCTGATACTTGCATATGATTGTGACGATGATAAATTTATATTTTATTTGCTCTGTACCATATCCTTATCTGTCTCAGTCACCCTGTTTAAAAATAACAAATTCCACTAAAAAAGAAATCTGAAATGAGCAGAAAGAGGGATTTAGATTAACTGGGTAATGTCTATTTGTCTTGTCCCATACCCACACGAGATAATAAGGATTGAATAGACAGAGCCTTTTAACTTAATCTTCTTTGGCAATAATGTTCTTTCTACAATCGTTATTATAAATAAAACCGTTAGAAACGCTTGTACCATTTTTTAATTTTATTAACATATATTAGGTCCTTACATATGAAATTGGCGTTTAGTATGGGAGGAACATAAAGCCGATTTTTTAAAATTATAATATATTTATTTAATCAAAGTATGTACCATTGCTATCTATGCACTTTTGCCATCTCATAGGTAGTTCATCGATCCCTTTACTAAAAAAACCATTCGGACGGGAATCAATAAAATCTTTGAAGGCGGTTTGGACTGCCCCATCGGAGTTGAATTTTTTCCTTTGCAAGAAGTTATCCAAATTTCGAAAAAAATGGTAATCTGTTGGGGCAAGGTCCGGAGAGTACGGTGTATGTCTTAGACATTCCAATTGAAGCTCCTCTAATTTGGTAGCCGTCTGTTGTGCAGTGTGTGGTCTAGCGTTATCATGAAGCAGCAGTGGCCTAGAGCGATTAACCAGCCTCGGTTGTTTAGCAGCTAGCTTTTCCATCATGGTTTGCAGTTGCTGACAATAGACATCTGCCGAAATCGTCTGGCCAGATTTAAGAAAGCTGTAGTGAACGACACCAGCACTAGTCCACCAAACGCTCACAAGTAACTTTTTTGGAGTCAATTTTCGCTTGGGGCATGGTGAGGTACCCACCTTTCAAGCTTTTTCACCTTACCAATTTGCTTCAAGTGGATTAAAACAGTTTTATCACTAACACCGCAGCCTGCAGCTAACTCGGATGTGGTTTGCGATGGATCCGCTTCCACAATAGCCTTCAATTCTTCATTATCAACTTTGGTCTCCGTCCGTCCACGGGGCTTGTTCTGCAGGTCGAAATTTCCAGAACGAAAACGTTGGAACCAAAAACGCACTGTGTTTTCTTTTGCGGCACCGTCGCCATACACATCATTAATCCTTCGAGCCGTTTCTGCAGCACTGGTGCCACGGCGGAACTCGTACTCGTAAATAACGCGATATTTCAAGTTTTTCATTTTGTAAACTGAGTGACGCAAAGAATAAAAAAATTGCGGAAAAAACAAATGAATTATAATTTTCAAAACACAAATACATGAGTAAATAGCTGTATAAATTTGGATTTGGAATTCCTAACCAAAGAGAAGATATTTGAGATCAAATTTGCCAGTACGCCAAAACGCCAATTTCATATGTAAGGACCTAATATTTCTGACCACGATCGACTATAGGTACTTCTCTATAATGTTTTCAAATTTTATTTATGAGTATAATAGACTCCCGATTATCCGGTTTGCATTGACTGGGTTGCAAATTAACAGGGACAATATTTTTTTTTAATATTTCAAAATTCTTTATAAAATGTAAAAAAAAAATTCGTAATAAAATAAAAATAATTACATAAGGTGTAGATGTTTTTACGGTGGAATTGTTGAACGTTGCATTATATAAAGTAATTACTTAAGCCAGCTTACAAGGTCATAAGCCCTGAGCCACCCTATAAAGACACGTTTCTATACACTTTCCTATACAAATGGTTTCGTCTGATTATTGAAGATAACGTTCAGTTTATTACTTTTATATGAACACGGGTTCTAAGTTATCGTCCTAAAAAAATTGTTGTCCAATATTATTTTCCAATATAAATGAAAAATAAAAACCCACATTTTCGAAAAAAACGCCGATATATGCATTTGCAGTGAATATCTAGCCTAAAAGAATACAAGTCAAAGTATTGATAATGAGTAAGAGTAGCTTGTTGGTATAATATTTAAGACATTCGATTTGTGATCTATTGGTCACTGGGACGAGTCCCGTTCCAGGAGACCATCAAGTTATTCCTATTTTCATAGAAAAAGTGTTTAGTTTAGTTTGAAAATATTAATATTTAAGTTTTCCGTGTTCGCAACTCTATATCTTATTTTTAAAATATTATTTTTAGATTTTATTTAGAATTTAAATGGCAAATCAGTGATGCCAGAATAGTTTGTAGCGAGCGGTTTCACGCCAAATTTCTGGAATTGATATTAACCCAACGAACGTTTTGTGCTATCGAGAAGGGCCTTTTCAAAAAGGTTTCCTTGCCCAAATTGAATACAGTAATAATAACAGTCAAAGAGCTAAGAACTTTTCCTGGAGAACGAGAAACACAAAGATTGCATAATTTTCTACCAAGGAACAATTTTATATTAGTTTTTCAAAGAACAGGACATGTGATGAGACATCCAGAAAAATACGAGACCTTGCATCTCATAATGCAGGGAAAGATTGCCGGAAGTCGGGGCCCTGGAAGAAGGAGGACTTCATGGCTGAAAAACTTGAGACAGTGGTTTGGCCAGTCTACTGTGGAGCTGTTCCGGGCCGCAGTAAACAAAGTCTGCAGAGCCAACATGATAGCCAACGTCCGTCAAACGGGCAGGGCACGAGAAGAAGAAGAGAAGTTCTTCAGAAGGTGAGTTTTCACTATGTAGTGATATTAATAATTAATTAAAGTCAAATAATTTAATTAAGGATTAATTATAGAAGTCTCACAGAGACGAAGCTAATTTATATATGAGAAAAGTGGATGGAAGTCTCTTAAGTAATCACTCTACACAACGCAACGTTCACCAATTCCATCGTAAGAAAATCCACACATTATCAATTTTTTTAAAAGTTCTATATACCTACATATAAATATTGGAATCAAGATTTTTTTCATATATTACTATGGTCTCTGCTAGAGACATCTGTTGATTTTTTCTGTTGAGCCGGTAAACATTGACATACCGGCAGAATTGACCAAACTCTTAAGAAACCAGATATTAAGACGGCATTCGAGACTAATGCCAAAGTAAAGAACCTGAATTTGAACCTGAAAGTTGAGATTAGCGAAAGAGAGAGTCTGCCTAGAGACGGGTGTTGTTCATAGACTCGATTTATAAGATTGCAAGAAGGTGTATACAATTTCCAAAAGGGTTGCAACAACCCGGACAGAGCGCGCACAATTTCCAAAAGGGTTGTAACAACCAGGACAAAGCGCACACAATTTCCAAAAGGGTTGCTAATGTGGCCACTCGGGGAAATTAGCATTGGTTGAGCACGTTATGGATACCGGCCATCTCTTTGCATTCGAGCCAAAGATCTTGGGAAAACCCAAGGGTCACCAAGCACGCCATGCCGAGATATATAACTACCCAATAAACTTAATACAGATGATGGTCTTAAACTGAAAATCTCATGGTATCTGATACTTCAAACCAACTTTGTTGCGGATTCCGTAAAGATAGTAAACGACAGTAGATGGAGCAGACAAATAATATTAAACAACTCGTAACAATGCATGTATCTGATGCGAATACATAAACACAAACACACCCTGTTTTTGACAATGTGTTGTTATCAAGTACTAGTAGCCCAAAACTGATAATGATCTCCCTGCTTTTGAGACGATATTGAGACGAGCCAATAGTTAATCGAAAAATCATCAATTTCAATTTCAATTTTTATTTATTACATAATATGTACATTAGAAACTTTATGTTTAATGCATACATATTATGAATTTATACACATATATATATACATACATACACATATACATATACATACATATTTACACACCCATATACATATTGTATATTAAAATAACAATTTATTATTAACTAATTAAATGTGACCTGTACAATCTGGTCAGAGGTGTAGGAGAACCCTGCTTCGGAAAACCCCCTCAGACACATGGAATATATCAATATCCAAAGCGATTTTGTTCAGCATAGCTGTAGCTTTTCCAACAGGCATAACCATCGGCAGGTTGGTCCTGTATATTGGAATGTGAAACAATCTATGCTGACGATGTCTAAGGTAATTATCAGGAACATACAAACCAATGCTCCGCATAATTTCAGTATTGTCGATCGTACCGCGCAACAATCGATAAAAATGTGTAATCAAATACACATTCCTTCTAGTCTCTAAACTATTGTAGCCAAGCATACCCTGGAGAAACTCGGTTGGGTAAAGCCAAGGATAATGCCCGTACTCTCTCATGTAGAGATATCTCAGAAACTTCTTTTGGACTTTCTCCACCATAAGAGAGTACTTGCTCTCATGTGGCCCCCAGATCATCGAGCCACTCTCGAGTCTACTCCGCACCAAGGAGTTGTAAAGAGTTCTCAGTACGTGGGTATTCTCGAAAACCCTGGCAGTACGCAGAACAAATCCTAACATTCTCAGAGCATTACCACTGATCATCTCTATGTGATCGTGAAATGTCAGGTTGCTTACAAATCTAACACCTAGATCTTTAACATTCGATGTTCTTGTCAGATTTTGGTTGTTCATTTTGTAGCGAAAAAATAGAGTTTTTTGGGCCCTAGTGAAGGATGTAACCGAACACTTGGAAACATTAAACAAAAGTTTATTTCGTCTTCCCCATTCACATATATTTGATATATCTGTTTGGAGAAGATGAAAATCGTCCAAAGTTGACACCTTTAAGAAAAGCTTTAAGTCATCCGCAAATAACAGAAAGCGCGAGTTTAAAATTACATTTTTTATATTATTGATAAAAATCGAGAACAACAATGGACCCAGGTTAGATCCTTGCGGGACACCCGAGAAGGTAGAAGCACTCTGACGCGAATAGACCGTAGGAGACGTATAGGTTCCTATTTTGGAGGTAGCTCGTCATAAATTTTAACAAACCGAGTTACATATAGCAATAAACAGAATACAAATCTTAAGCTGAGTAGTGGTAGCATTTTATCTCACAAACAAAACATACAAAATTCAACACCCCAAAAGATATTGGTTAAATATAATGTTGAATTAGTCTTCTTAGAATTTAGGTACTTAAAATGTTTTTTTTTTCAATTAATTCAGCAACATTTAAAAAAATATTGATTGTATTATTTGTATAAATATACTTATATTATTTGATCAATTACACCTACATGTTTCGGAAATACTTTTCGATCTTCAGAGTGTTTAAAATTTTTATATTTGACGATGGAAAGGTATTTCAGAAACATGTAGGTGTAATTAATCAAATAACATAAGTAGATTTATACAAATAATATAATCAATATATTTTCTTACTTTAAATGTTTATTTCTTTAAATCAAACACATTTAAATAGTTTTCTAGAATTTAAGTATAACTAATATATCTGTTTTTTTAAAATATGCATTTAAATAAATTCTCCAACGGTAATTAAAATGTGTTGACTCTGAACTAACTACATTTATAATTACAGTCATTATTATCAAAATGTTTAATTACTAAATATTTTGATGTCGTCAAAGCAAAATTTAATATGCCTTAAATAAGTAATTTATAGTCAACCCTTTGGCTTCTGAGATTCATTTGAATAAGGCATAATATTTATATACTCGTAGTTTATCTTAATTATCCTGTACAATTTTATGTGAGACGTGACGACTTAAACGAAGCATTTCTCAATTTATTTACTTACTTGATAAAACATATGTAGATACGATAATTTATTAAAATTCTTGGCCAGTTCTTGAGAACGCGATATGTGTACATTCTCTTATATTAGTTTAGATGAATAAAAAAAATATCACGAATTTTTCCAAACGGTTATAATTTAATGTAAATTTTGATAGTTTAAACAAGATAATATCTATAACAGCGTCGTTTTTCTTTGAAAAATACCCTTGTGTATAAATTATAAATTTAAACTAAAAACAAAATTTATAAATACAATTTAAAGATTGGTATACTGAACAACAGAAAATCAATACTCGATCATAAAAATCGAGTTGATACCTTGTTTGAAGAACAGATTAAGTTAAAACTTGACTTTTCAGGTTATTTACACAACTTGTCAAGTCAAGGATTAGAGAAGAGTTTTAGCAATACCGGATCAATAAATTTTTTTTCAATAAATACATCTAATAGATAAGGCAGGCTAGCCTTTAACACATTTAGTGTAAGCAAATAAAACCTTTTGCATAGTCAAATACCTAATTTATTTACTACTGATTAAGTTTTGAGTTAGAAACTCCAATAAAGTTACCAAGATTATATTACTTTGGACTTAGGCCATATTAGTATGGTGACACAAATTTTGCTTCGCATCTTAAGAGTAACCGCTGATTGACTTTATTTCTCACTTGTAGTATAAGAAAAAATATTATACAATTATATTTAAAGTATTATGGTTATGGTGAGTACGGTTCTGAGCAAATGGCAGTGCAGCTGAGCGCACTCAGTACCGGCCAGTACTTATATATTTTATATAAATTTAACGATAACTGGTTGCGGATATTTTATACGAACCGTATATTTTTCCGAGAAACGATTCTCGACGTTTCGTTGAATTCTTATTCAGGAGGACGACCTTTACTGGCGGAGGTAGAGGGTGGACTGATTACTGCTTTCGAAGGCGTAAATTATATGCACTTTGTTGTGGAGTGTTCACTTCTTCTACGATAGAGGCGCCCTGTTCTTACGACATTGATTCAAGCTTTATTTAAGAGACGTCGCAGTAAAGTCCGCCGACGTAACCAGTACATATTGTACACTAGCGACCTCTATGGCTGACCTCAGAGTACGGCGTCTACTTTTTAACTCGTCTGGGATGCAGAGCTCTTGAAGATACAGAGGCGCCATATTATGTGTCGCCTTGTACATTAGCCAACACAACTTAAACTTGACTCTGAGGAAAACGAAGCCAATGTAGTTCACGCATAAGGGATGTTATATGCGAGAATTTTGATGCTCCATATACTATTCTTGCTGCAGGATTAAGAATGGACTGTAGTCTATCCAGCTGGAATTTTGGAATTCTAGCATAAATGCTATTACAGTAGTCCACACGTGACACCACAAAAGAATTTATGCGTAAACGGGCGGCTTCAGGGGGAAGGTGTCTCCGAATACTTTTAATCTGTCTCAGTTGATAAAAGCATGCCCTGGCACCCTTATTTTTATTATTTCTTATATTGGTACATTCTATGTTTTTATGGTGAAAATTATTTATCTTTGTTCTCATACATATGAATTGCTATGATTAGGTACTACTAATTCTAATGTCTACAACCATATCATATGTTTATGATTATTTCGTATATCGGTAAATTTATATTTAAAATTGCTTCTTAGATCTCTTTTTTGTGCTTATATTTATGATACTTTTGTTTCTTTTGCTTTCGGTATAAACCTACTATCACCTCTTATGATTATGATTATTTCTTATGCTAATGCTATTACAGTCCATTCGCTTTAGGTAAGCCATTTGCATTAGTGTGAGTAATACAAACTGTAACACGTGAATTATGTAGTGGCATTCCTTTTTTAAAGCTATTCCATTCGCCAATTCAGTATCACCCTGGCAGTCACGCGGAGCGGTCGTTTCTTTGTTTAATATTTTTTATTAAAAAATACGGTGACTGCAAGATCACGATACTGTGACCACAGACTTTAATCGATTTAATATAAATTTAGATGAGGATTCGGAGTCACATATACACGGCAGAATATCCCAGAAAACTATACAGAGAAGATTCTGCACGGCTGTGAAAACCTTAGAACATTACAAAAATAAACAAATTTATGCGAATACTACTCTTAAATACACATAAAAACACAAAAATACACAGTTTAAACCAACTCAAACAATAATTACCACACGGTCAAACAAACTCAATCTACAAATCCCAAGGTAACATACCACGTATGGACAAAGGAGCTATAACTATTTTGGACCCAAATTACTTAATTGCATGCTTGATGAATTAAAACAATCCGGGCTAACCACAATTTACAACCCTAACATAAAATACAAAATAAAACAGTGGATCCGAAACAAGGGGAGAGCTAAAATAGGCACACTCACACAAACACACTAACACAATATAACCTTAGATATATTTTCTATTATGTTACTTTAAACACTTTATTATCTATTTACTATGTTTTGAACCTACACAATATTGTAAACTATGCCTGTCTCAACACAGATATTTCTAGTGAGACAGGCACAGTACAAAAAAAATTTTATACATAAAATTAAATAGAAATAAATAAATAAATTATATATATATATTTCTTTTTTGCATCTGTCATTTACTCAAAAAGAGAATGTTACGAGATTTTGTAAACGGACTGTTACAAGTTTTGCAAGAGGCTTTCCTAAAGTGAATCATATTTTATGCCTATGATTGTGTCTCATATGATTACTTACCGTTACCAAAAGCTAAACTATGTACATTCAAAATTGTTCGAAAAAACAATTGCAACTTCAAAAAAAATATATTCCAGTAACTGCAGAAAATGTAAAACTAAACAATAATTGGGTACAAGGTTTTAGAGTGTTAAATGTACAAACAATTTGAAATATCAACCTGAAAACCTGCTTTCTGCCTGAAAATCGAGACAAAGTGCAGCGATATGAATATATTTAATAATATTTGAAATTTTCGATGTTGATGCTTTGAAAATACCTGCGGTGGCACATATTTATATTATGAACCTGATTTGAATAATACCTATTGTCAATGGTAAATTATATCCGCGCAGCACTGTTTATTCATGGTTTTCAATATTCAGTTTAAATGTTTACTCAATAGTTGAATGACGCCCACGAAATATTTTACAAAATTAAAGTCAATAATGTTTTGTTGGGTGACAAGCTTTTTAAGCTTTAAGAAAAATAAACAACTATAATTTTATTAGTTTTCAAAATTAAATAATATTATAGTATAACTAGCCGTTACTCGTCAAAAATGATGGAACTTTTACATGTCGTTCCTAAGAAACAAGTTTTTATTTATTTTATTAAAAAAAAATCGTAAAAAAAAATTCGAATTTTTTTTTCAAAAATAAATATTGTGACAATTTTTTTTAAAATTACGGACGTTAAACGAAGTTACGGGGACAGGCAGATGGACGGACGGATGGACAGATAGACAACGAAATTATTATAATTGGGATTTTTTAAAAAGTGTAATATTTTTGAAGAGTAACAAAAATATTTTAGAGCTTAAAGAATTAAGGTTGTTATTACAGTGTGCAGTATGCAAAGGGAATCTCTGTCACTTTATCAGATTTGACAAGACAAAAATCTTATCAACAGAACCTTATACCCAGATTAGTGGAGTCCATTGAAATATATAAACATCCCAATTTCAATAGAGATGACAGTTACAAACTATCACGTATTTGGCCCCTTGTTCTTACGACATTGATTCAACCCTTGAAAGTCCGCCGACGTAACGAGTACATATTGCGCACTGGCGACCTCTATTGTAGAAGAAGTGAACACTCCACAACAAGGTGCATATAATTTAGGCCCTTGAAAGCAGTAATCAATCCGCTCTCTACCTCCGCGGGTAAAGGTCGTCCTCCTGATGACGTTGAATGTGAATTCAACGAAACGTCGAGAATCGTTTCTCGGAAAAACATACGGTTCGTATAAAATATCCGCAACCAGTTACAGTTAAATATTTTAGAGCTATTAACATGTTTGGTATGATAATAAATATGAAAGTAAATCTAGAATTTTAGAATTTTTAAGCGAATGTAGATTAAATTGTTTTAACAAAATGAGACAGATATTCTGCGATGACAATCTTAACCTGAAACTTCGACAGCGACTGGTCAAATGTTATATATGGTCAGTCCTGCTGTACGGAGTGGAATCGTGGACCCTCAAAGTGAGTAGCATGAACCGGCTGGAGGCGTTCGAAATGTGGATACATCGGAGAATGCTCCGGATACCCTGGACGGATATGGTCAGCAACACAAGAGTTCTTCAAAGAGCTAGAGTGAATAGAGAGTTGCTGACAAATATCAAAATCCGAAAGGTATCGTATTTGGGTCATGTGCTCAGAGGAGAAAAATATGAATTGCTCCACCTGATTCTTATGGGCAAGATAGAGGGTCGTAGAGGTGTTGGAAGGAGACAAATTTCCTGGTTCCGCAATGTACGCGACTGGACGGGCATAAGAAGTGTTGGAGAGCTGTTTCGTGCTGCCCAGGACAGGGACGCTTTCTCTCGGGTGATAGTCAACGTTGGGGGGACCTGACAAGACACCAAAAGAAGAAGAAGATTAAATTGAATAGAAAATATAGGCAAAAAAAGATAAAATTAATTAAATTAAAATAATTACAGATTATTTTATTGATTATTGATAAAAATGTGATAAATGGACTATTCGGTTTGAAACGTTGTTTAAATTCGTCCCTTTCGAGGCTACACACGTGTGAATAGAAACGCACTGTGCAATGCAATGAGTGGCTTCAGAATGCTGTACAAGCTGATCAATCTAGTTAAGCTAACAATGTCCCCAGTAATGCGCAGAGTCAGAATGGGCGGCGATCTGTCTGAGCCCGCTGAAGCGCTTTACGGCGCGAGACAAGAAGATGGATTGGATGCCTTTTATTCCATATCACATTAGATAAAGTTTTTCGGGACTCGAGAATTGAGATGAGGTGAACGATATTCGACAATTCCGTGCAAATGTTGGTAGGTATATGACATCGACATTATAGTGACGACCTCTGAGACTCTTTGAAATGCGCTTACTGCTTAAAAATTACTGGCATGCTCAATAGCATGCTCAAAACTAGCATGCCCTAACAACTGTACACACTTGTTCATTATAAGCATGCTCATTAATAAGCATGCTCAAAGCTAATAATCAAACACACATGCTTATTAGTGGTATGTTCTTGTCATAGAACAGAGAAGAACTCTAGTTTAAAATTGAAACTTTGCAAACTGAAATAGAAAATTCAATAAATCAAAATATTTTTGATTTTAGTTTTTATAATTTTTATTGTATGATTTGAATCATTCATGTCTTTTAATAAAGTTTCATAAACATTTTTTCTTGCTATATTCTTTTTACATAGCGATGACCGAGTATTCCACAGACATTCGTGATTCCTATAATAAGTCACGAAATGTAATGTTTTGTCATCTCCCCAACGCGCCATATTTGTTTCATCTGTTGCGGACTGAGAAGATCGCATTGATAATCGATACTAGCCGCGAATGAAATAAGCATGCTCATAATAAGCAAGCCTGTTCACATATGCTCAAAAGATACCCATTCTCATGGTGAGTGACATTAGCGTGCTCATAAATCAACCGGCGGTTGATTTTTGAGCATGCCACTAATGAGCATGCTTATTACTAGCAATTTGCGTACAGACATGCCATTAATAAGCAAGGACTAAAGAAGGTCAATACTACGCATGCTCACGTGCCACTAATAAGCACGTGTATCAGTAACTAGTGTTGGATAGTGAATTAAGCGAATTATTACTGAATTATTACGGATGCTCACCAAAGAATTGATAAGCAAGCTGAATGGATAGAGTTACTTACGAAGATGTTATGGTTTCGGTGAATAGAGAAAAATAAGTAAATATTTTTACAATAATTTATTTATTTATTTCAATATACGGCACAGAAGTACCTTTTACATAATAATATATACAAGAAATCCAAAGAGTAGAAAAGCAAAAAATTGCAGAATCGACAAAATAGTATAGACAGTTTAAAGTTATAACAGTAATTTAGAAAGGTGTGAAGTATATAAAAAAAACATAATTTAGAAAAAGGAAATGTGAAGTAAATACATGATCAAAAAAATATATATAATAATTTGTTTGTGATTACATTATGGAATAATCAAACAATTAAAACTCAATATCTTGGATATGTGATGAGACATCCAGAGAAGTACGAGATTTAGCATTTTGTAATGCAGGGAAAAATCGCTAAGAGTCAGGACCCTGGAATAGCGAAAAAGTAATGGCTGAAAAATTCGGAGCCGTGGTGAATAGAGTGATGATATCTAACATGATCCAACAGGAGACGGCACAAAAAGAGGAAGTCAATTAGAAAACCAAATATTTGGTGGTTGGCTGCATCCATTTACTTACCATACTCTCATTAGAAGCCAACACCTTGAAAAAATAGGAATATTTAGGTATACTGAATCCCTAAAAACAAATAACAATAGTAACACTACTTCTTCTTCTTCTTCTTCATCAGCCTTCGTCTTTTCCTTGCTCGATATAGGCCTCTTCCTTATTTTTCCATTCTTCCCTGCTGTTTGCTAATTATAGCCATTTCTTTGCCCCCACAGCGACTATATCATTGGCCCATCTCTTTTGAGGTCTTCCGATGCCTCTTTTATTCTCCAAAGGTCTCCATTTCAGAACTCTGGGAGACCATCTTGTAGCATCTTGTCCTGCCCATTGCCATTTTAGCTTCGCTACACGATCCATGATATCCACTACTCCAGTTCTGCGCCTAATTTCGTCGTTTCTAATTCTATCTCTTAGGCTTACTCCAAGCATGGATCTCTCCATGGATCGTTCTTGCATTTGAGCTTTTCTACAATTTTCTTTGTAAGGGCCATAGTCTCCATTCCATACGTCATGATTTAAAGGCTATTCTTTTAAGGCTAATTGGGATCTCTTTGTTCTCGAAGATATATTTGAGTTTGCCAAAAGCAGCCCAGCTCATTTCTGTCGTCTTGGCAATTCTTCTGTTTGGTTATCTTTGTTCATTTTTATCTTGTGTCCTAGGTATATATATTCATCTACTATTTCAATATTATTACCATTGATAGTGATGACTTTGTTCTCTGGACTCAAATTTTTTGTTTTCTTTATATTCATCTTAAGACCAACTTTGCTCGAAGCTTCGTGTAGTTCTTTTAGCATTATATTGTTGTAAAAAAAACACTACTATGGTTGTACAATATTTGTATAACTGTTGCCAAGAAATACCAACATTTTAATATACAAAACGCTTATCGTCAGACAAGTGGTTACATATACATCTAAGATACGACTAAGAATAATAAATGTACACTGAACGTTTTTGAACTTATATTTTGAGACATATCTTTGCGTCGGTTTTCGAAAAAGAACTCTGGCGTAGATGCTTAAACAATGAGCTAATGAGATAAGGGTCGTTCGGTTTATTAAAATGGGAAGGTGGCTAAGCCACGTGGAGGGTATGGAGGCAGAATCACCGAATCATTGTTTAATACAAGAGCAATAGAATGCAGTTGCTTGAGATGAATCGACAATGTTCTCAAAGACGTATAATATTTTTCCTGGAAATTCAGGATTTTGAAAAAAAGTATACTAGGGATTATAGAACCAACAGTGTTAACGATGGTGGTACTAACATTTTTTTCAATTCTTAAAGGTACCTATTTTTCTCTATATATCTATATAAATGACAATATTAAAAAAAAAGTTTTTTTCCCTGTTTAAATGGTTCTTGCTTTTTTAAATATACACAAACATACCTAATATAAATATTTGTGGATATAACATGTCATGAGGTTTTCGTAGTGATTCTTGTCTTTTACATATTGAGTCGGATATTCGAAATTTTTTTAATATCTTGAGCACCTGGTGCAACATATAAGAAACCCAAATTTCCCCACAAACACATCTATTAAATTAGAATACAGCAGAATATTTCCGCAGACCATCCAATAACCGACAGAATTACTAGAAACTGCACGTTAGGGCATAATCAACTCAATAATATGGATACAAATTCACTTGGCACTGGAATGCTGGCCTGAAAAATCGTGTTTCATGATCAGTACGGGGCGATTTAGCGACAAATTCCCCCTCCTGAAGATGAATGAAGTGCAGTCTTTTTGAAACGTCGGGAGTACAACGGTCCTTCTTAGAAAACGGGACATCTTAAATATGTGATAAAATATATATTTTTATTTCATTTGTATCAAAGTGAATGAACTTTATATTACATATAAATTGCTATTGTGATAACTGGTGAATCAAACGAAGAAATGAAGAAACGCAAATCAAGACGTAAATAAGATAAAACAATTATTTGACTGTAATTTCTTATCCCTAAATGCTGAAAAAACAATATACATCCCTTTTACATTAAACCTATCTAATATCCCAAACAATATTATTATAGATTACGCAACATTTTAACGATTGAATAACTTAGAACATTATATTTTGCTTTTGTACAATCTATATTACAATACGGAATAATAGGTTGGGGGCGCTCTTATAAAAGTAACTTGCAGACTCTTAAAACAACTCAAAAATTAACTATCAAAGTATTATTAAAAAAACGTAGAACCTTCCCTACAGATTTACTTTTAAATAAAATAATGAACCAACATTAGACAGATTATACAAAAACACCTCAATTTTACAAATACATAAAGAAACTTTCACTCAAGAAAATATAAATAAACCCCAAACTCATAATACTCATAGTCATAGCCAAAGAACGCAAATAATAGGATGCTTAAACCTTCCTAAATATAACAAAACAGCCACAAAACATCATTACACTTATCTAGGTGTCAAATATTTCAATAACTTACCAATGAATATTAGAACTGAAGAACGCTATAAAAAATTCAAGAAACACATAAAACAAATAGAATATACATAATTAAAACAAAAAATAGTAAGAATTATAAAAAATAAAGATACTCCGAAATAATTAGTATACTTGAGTCACTAATATTTATCTTATGATGTTTGTATTTCTCTACACTGTTCCATTATTAACTTATACATACTTATTCATTTATGCTCTTATGTATCATACTCCTGTCCCCAAACACAAGTATTGCTTTACTGGGGACAGTTAAACATGTATAAAAAAATGTAAATTCAATGTAAAATGTATGTAATATTTTTATTTTCAATGAAGAAATTTCAATATAAAAAAAATACTTTCATGATTGTCTAACGTTTTACAAAAGACATCTAAAAATGTTTACGTACGTATGTTCATTATAATATAATTCACGACTACATAGATGTTTATGAATTATTTTGCTGTTTTCACAATAATCATTCCGCAACCACCTTTGTAATATAATTCTTTGGTTTTTGCCTCATTCGTGGGTTGATATTAAATATTTTAAAATGAGCCCCGGTGGGCAAAATTTATTTCCGGTTATAAAGGAAGTCCTAGGTCTAAAGAGGAAGTTAAATGAAAAGTCACCGGGGCTATTCAACTTTTGTCTAATTTTTTCCACCTTTATTATCCCTTTTCAGCCTTTTTATTAGCCTTGTCGAGCTAAAATATTTTAATATTTTCATATAAAAACATCGCCGGATATTGCAGCATAAAATTTGTTGGCCTACTATAAGTTACTATTCTATTCATCAAGTAGTCGGGGATTCGAGTTTCTTCTCGGGAAGACGTTAAAAGAGTATTATTTTCAATATTTTTATGTATGTTATAATTTTTAAGATTTTTTTATATTTTTTAGACATTTTTTTATCATTTTTTAGAATGAGTGCGAGCGGGACCGGAGGCGTCCACACGAAACCTGTTAAGTAATAGAGTGAAATTCTAGATAGTTCTCTAGTTTAGCTTGGAAAATGGAAGGTCATCGGGCAGTATATGAACGCGCGTTGAAAACTTTCACCTCTAGTCACCCAATGGTACTACATTGTTAGGCAGACGTCAGAGTACATATAAAAATAGTATATGTTTGTGTTTTAATGTATAAGTGTAATCGAAAGTTGATTTCTACAAAGGAATTTAAAAATAACAGGCTGTTTTGATTCGGCGTTGGGGCAGATTGACATTTTTTATTTATTTAATAGATAATACATTTAATTTCTTTTATATTAGGTCCTTACATATGAAATTGACGTTTAGTATGGGAGGAACATAAAGCCGATTTTTTTAATTATAATATATTTATTTAATCAAAGTATGTACCATTGCTATCTATGCACTTTTGCCATCTCATAGGTAGTTCATCGATCCCTTTACTATAAAAACCATTCGGACGGGAATCAATAAAATCTTTGAAGGCGGTTTTGACTGCCCCATCGGAGTTGAATTTTTTCCTTTGCAAGAAGTTATCCAAATTTCGAAAAAAATGGTAATCTGTTGGGGCAAGGTCCGGAGAGTACGGTGGATGTCTTAGACATTCCAATTGAAGCTCCTCTAATTTGGTAGCCGTCTGTTGTGCAGTGTGTGGTCTAGCGTTATCATGAAGCAGCAGTGGCCTAGAGCGATTAACCAGCCTCGGTTGTTTAGCAGCTAGCTTTTCCATCATGGTTTGCAGTTGCTGACAATAGACATCTGCCGTAATCGTCTGGCCAGATTTAAGAAAGCTGTAGTGAACGACACCAGCACTAGTCCACCAAACGCTCACAAGTAACTTTTTTGGAGTCAATTTTCGCTTGGGGCATGGTTTGGCTGGTTCGGCAGGGTTCAGCCATTGCGATGAGCGCTTCCGATTATCGTACAGGATCCACTTTTCATCACAGGTAATGATTCGATTTAAAATCCCTTCATTATTGTGCCGGTTGAGTAATGCAACGCAGCAGTCAACGCGCGTTTGTTGATTTGCTTCACTCAATTCGTGAGGTACCCACCTTTCAAGCTTTTTCACCTTACCAATTTGCTTCAAGTGGATTAAAACAGTTTTATCACTAACACCGCAGCCTGCAGCTAACTCGGATGTGGTTTGCGATGGATCCGCTTCCACAATAGCCTTCAATTCTTCATTATCAACTTTGGTCTCCGGCCGTCCACGGGGCTTGTTCTGCAGGTCGAAATTTCCAGAACGAAAACGTTGGAACCAAAAACGCACTGTGTTTTCTTTTGCGGCACCGTCGCCATACACATCATTAATCCTTCGAGCCGTTTCTGCAGCACTGGTGCCACGGTGGAACTCGTACTCGTAAATAACGCGATATTTCAAGTTTTTCATTTTGTAAACTGAGTGACGCAAAGAAAAAAACAATTGAGGAAAAAACAAATGAATTATAATTTTCAAAACACAAATACATGAGTAAATAGCTGTATAAATTTGGATTTGGAATTCCTAACCAATGAGAAGATATTTGAGATCAAATTTGCCAGTACGGAAAAACGTCAATTTCATATGTAAGGACCTAATATAAATGATAACTAGCAAATGTTAACAATAAAATTATAAACCTATTATTACCTAACCTTACCTAACCTAACCTAACCTAACCAAAAAGAATTAAGATTCTCGTGTGTGGTGAGGGATAATCACTTAGTCATATTGGTAGTGTAATCTAATTTAACAAACAATGAGAATTAGGTAATATAGGTACTTTTTATCTAATATATAAATTTTTTTTGAATAAGCAGTCAAAAAAAGAGTAAATTCAATTACAAAAGTCAATTCTGCAATAAATGTGAATCCATTCGGTTAAAAAATTAGAAACTTATGACTGAACATTACGACGAAATGTTGATTCCGAATATGAAAAAAGCAATGATGCCAAACCGATATCATTACTATTCTACAAATAAATCGGATTTTACTGCGATGTCTCTCAAAGGTAGAATCAATGTCGTAAGAACAGGGTGCCAAATACTTGATAGATTGTAACTGTCATCTCTATTGAAATTGGGATGTTTGTTTATTTCAATGGACTCCCTCACTAATCTGGGTATAAGGTATGGTTCTGTTGATAAGATTTTTGTCTTATCAAATTGAATAAGAATTCAACGAAACGTCGAGAATTTTCTCTCGGAAAACTACATGGTTCGTATAAAATATCCGCAACCAGTTACAGTTAAGTAAGGGAAGATATGAAATAATATTGTGAATTTTTCTCACAGGCAATCATCTTAAGGCGTGTTCTTGTTTTCGGTATACGTGTGTGTATTACCGTAAATCATCTAACACCATTTCAATACGAAGTGATTTTTATAAAAGTAATAATATATAATTAATTTATTGTTCCATCCATGTTTCTGTAATATTTTAAATAATTATAACAACACGTTGTAAAATAATTAATTTTCATGATATTTTGTGTAAAGTTAATTACCGTTCCTGACAGTGACGAAGGTGAAAAGCGAAAATATTTTCTGAAGGAAGATATCTAAAACGGAAAAAAACAATTAAAATAAATAATTTTGTGCCTTTCAAAAATGAGAAATGCAGTATAAAATATTGTAAATATACTATTGAAGAATATAAGTTAAGCATATGTAAACGAAGTCAAATAATCTTTGAATTGATTATTTGACAAACAAACAACTTACAATCGACCTTTTGTGAAAATTATGTTTTAAAAATAACATACCGGTGAATGATAATTTAATAATTTAAAATATGTTTTACTTTACTTTGTAATACACACACAATATGAGCTATTAAATTACAACTATAGTTTCGAGAGGAGCAGTCCCTCTCATCATCAGGTATAGATAATAACTAACTTAAATACACAATTTATCAGTCTAATTGGGTAGGTCAGGGGGTCAGGGGGGCGCGCGGCAGGGAAGGGTATTTTTTTCGCCGAATAGCTCTAGGAGTGGTGAAGTGGACTGAAATGTGATATTATTTATTAATGTGTTTCCAGAATTTAAATTTTTTAGGATTTCAACGGTTTCCAAACTATTCATTATCCATCGTCTATGAGGAACCGAGTGGAGTAATTTTAATTTGTGACTATCGAAAGAATGATTGGTGTTAATTATATGATTGGCAAATTCGGAGAAATTATTATTTTTTAAACAGCGGCGATGTTCTTTTATGCATGTATTTAAGTTTCTAGTGGTTTTGCCTAAACATATTTTAAATTATAATGTTGCACCACGAAGTATCTGCCAAATCTTAATTTAATAATTGATAAAGTGTCTGTGAATGATAATTGATTAACATAAAATAATAGCTTTAAATGTTGTTTCTCTTTTCAGGTATGTGTACTTTTATTATTTTTAAATTTTAATGTGAAATATTATATTCTTTTGTTTAATAAAATATGTCTTCTTTTCAGAGCAACGCAAAACTATTATTTATTATTATTATTTACACAAACTAAAATATTTGAGAAACCAAATTATACATATGAATACATCTTAGATAATTTATAACGTAAATAAAATTTAAAGGTTGTCTTAGCATACGAGGCTGATATAAAATCATTTCAGCACAAGAGGAGACCATTAGTTAATAATAATTGCTAGTTACTTTGACAAATTAATGGATCATAAGTAAATTGATAAAATTGTTGTGTAAGTGTTAGCAAATAAAGAGAAATAAATAAATAAAATAAGAGAATATTTTTTTAACACAAAAATTTTATAAAAAATTACACTGAATGATTATTTTGTCTAGCACACAAAGTAATTAAAAATATTTTAAGATGGTCGTAAGAATAAAAAATGAAAAATAATTATAAGCCAATTTATATTTATATATTAACTTTCAATAGGATAGGAGGATAGGAGCCGCAAGCTAAGTAGCACGATTCCTATATTATCCCGTACTTAGAAAAGCGGAGCTCAGCTAGCGAGCAAAGTTGGCAGTGTTCAAAACAGTTTTCAGGCTAACCCTAGTATACGGCCTCGAGCAATGGATCTTGACCGAAAGAACCCGGTCAAGGCTACAGGCCGCCGAGATGGGATTTCTACGAGGAATAGTAGGAGTTACCAGAAGGGACGGAATTAGAAATACGCAAAAAGAGTGTCTCGAAGTGGCACCCTTATTGAAATTTATCGAGAAATCACAGCTACGGTGGCTGGGACATATCTTACGGATGCTGGCAGATATTTCAGGTAGATATGCTGGCGGATGCCAAAGCGGATATTCCAGGCAAGACCAGAAGGCAGAACATCAGAGGGCCGTCCTAGGAGGAGCTGACGGAAACAGTTGGAGGACTGCAGCGAAGCGAGGTTGCAACTAAATTGGGCTGACTTGGTGAGCGAAGCCCAAGATATGAAGAGTTGGAACCTCCTATGCGGTGAAGAGATCCCGACCCAATATGACAAGGGGTAGAAGAAGAAGTAGATATGAATTTTCAAGGTCTCCGTGTGAAGTGATTTTGTGTTGTGTACTTACTTATATATTACTTGTCATTGAGTTTATGTTATGTTTTCTTAATTATATCGTAGCGACCCTCTACTCTAACAACATTATTATTATATTCCAAGACAAAATAGACGGGACCAAATCATTTATGTGCTCATAATGTTTGAGAAAGCTGTCAAATGTCACCACGTCAAATTGACAAAATGTCATATAATAGCAGCCATGACATGACTGTTAAGATAATGCAAGCCGGTGAGAATAGACCCGAACAAATGTAGATAATCCAACGTAATGCCATCGATACAGTGTTGCCATGAAGCAGGACACAGATACACCCTGCTTTCGATACGGTATTGAAAACCAACATAGCATCAATGTTTAAACGTCACATCAGTTCCGATAACATTCTCTGTACTGGAATCCGAAACTTCGGTCAGAGATGTCAGAAATACGCGATATAATAAAATACACCATACCTTAGATTATTGACCCCAATTATTTTTATTTATTAATATATCAACGCCCTAGTGGGCTTTTACAGAGAAGGTTATTTAAAATTCAAGAATTTTTACCTGACATAAAAAATAAATAAAAATAAAAGATATCATTAAATATACCATATCATTAAAATGATCATTAAAACACTTTAAATTAATATGTACGCATATAAATAATGATTTGTTAAATAATAAACAGTATTTAAATTAAAATCTTTAACAAAATAATGATCAAATAAAATAAAGAATAGTTAGTACAAAACAAATACAGAAAGGTAGTAATTCAAGGAAAACAAAAATTAAATTTAATAACTACTTACATCGCGTTTGTTTCGTCTATCTTCAAACAGTTATTTAAGATATACAACTACAAGTAAGAATAAATAAAACTATAGCAAGTAAAAAATAAGAATGTAAGGACCAACAAGAAAACCTAATCAAAATGAGTAAAATCTTACCGATTCAAAAACAACTTAATTATAAACTGACACTGGAAGAATACGAGAATGAGAGATTTAAAACACTAGTACAACATGAATATACGACAAGACAAATGACGAATAAAAAACTATAAATAAAAAAAACAAAACAGTTATTGCGGAA
Source organism: Agrypnia vestita (assembly GCA_016648135.1). Lineage (NCBI taxonomy): Eukaryota > Metazoa > Arthropoda > Insecta > Trichoptera > Phryganeidae > Agrypnia > Agrypnia vestita. The sequence goes on from JADDOH010012776.1 coordinate 25,899, forward strand.
ACTGAACCAAACTGTACGTTATACCAAATCTATTTAACAAACTACTGGATAGAATAAAAAAATGTTACGGTACAAAAAATATAGAAAAAACCCTAAAGAGATACTACAGTGAATTGCAAAGTGAATACTTAAAAGCATAAAAGTTTTAAAATTTACAGTTTTATATTATATTTTAATTTAAGGATAATAAATTAAGGAAATGTACATAAACTGTAATGAAAGGAATAATCCAAGAATATGGTCCCGTTGTTCATGCAATGAAAATAAGTATTTCACTATGTAATTTAATGTCCTTTTAATCTAATCTAACTAAAATAATCTTAATCTTAATTAAGCAAACCTTACCTTACCAAACCTAATAACCTAACCTAACCTCATATATTGCCTATGAAATGTCAAAATATGCGGTGCATTATTCGAAACTTTAAAGTGTAATATCTTATTTGATACTTACTATTTAAACGTAAATTATCATTCATTTTGTTATTAGCACGTTCAATAATATAGTGAAATAATCATTTTTGTTGTATATGCAATGGGACCATGATCTTGAATTTAGCCTAATCAAATCCTTGCGTTTAAACTGTTAATTCAGTTTTGCAAGAGGTAACAATTAAAAAATTAACAAAATTTGAGTATTCAAACTATTCTAATTTTTTGCGGAAATTTTAGCAATCTATTATTTGTCATAAGTAATTTTAATTTTCAGTTTAAAAATACAATGTTCAAATGAAAGTAATATTATTATATATACAAATATTTTTTTTGGTTGAGTCATTCATCACACTCACAGCCATGCCTATTTTAGAAATATTAATAAAAAGCCAACGTATTGTAAATGGTTTTTGATGCCAAGGCATACATTTATTCAATGTTTAAATCTTTATATAAAATTGTGTATTTACTTGGCCTAGCATCAGCGGTAACTGCCTTTTATATATCTTTCTAATAATAACACCGCTCTGAAGATATTTGAAGAGTCGATATAAAAATATGATATATCTGAATCTTTATCAAAACAACTTTCCCGTTTGGCTGTTGGAGGAGTCTTCCGTGACATTTTTATAGGCGGAGATTAAATCAGCGGAGAAGGAATAAACAGGGTGACTCAAAAGCTCCTGTACAGTCAGATAACTGTCTGAGAGGATTTTAATCTTCGACCAAGATTCTGAGAACTTTTATAAGCACCGGGAAAAGCGGAATCATACATAATAAGAAATAAGAAAGAATCTGCTCAAACAAATATATATTTACGAGTACGAAGATTTATTTTAATTAAAAATAGTAATTCGTCAGACGGAAAGAAATAGTAATTTCTTTAGAAGATAATTGTATATTAACTATACGAGTAAGAAGATCCAATAAAAAAATAAAACATAGATTATTTCACTGTGAAGAACCTAGACAAATACCATTTCTGAGAAATTGAACGTGTAGGATAAGTATATTAATGTGATAAAACTAAAATTGTTAGCTATTATTAATTAATAAAGAAACTTAGTGAGAGTGCTTAAAAAAGATTAATAATGTATAATTGTGGAGGATGTCTATTGATAAAAATTTCTGGTCTCTATAGATTAATCGGAATATGTTGTCATGTAGACCTCTTTCCATATAAGAAAGACAATCGAATTAGTATATGTAAGCCGTGCGTACGAGGTACATTGTTTATTTATGTTGGTGTTAATACCCGTAAACGCCAACACGACACAATTTGCGTCGTACGCACGGCCTACATATACTAATTCAATTGTCTTTCTTAAACGAAAAGATGTATAGGTATTGATTGCATCATTCTACTCTTCATACTAAATACACGCGACAATAAATCATAATATTCGCTTAGCACTCAGATTTTGGCTCCCCTTTATGCACTTTTGAGATGAATATATGATACAAAAATGAATATTGATAATACAACATTTTAACAACGTAGCACAATAACTGTAAAATCAATAAAAATATTTTTATTATTTAACCTAACTAGCGTAGATAAAATATTCAACGGTTACTTCTTCTTCTTCTTTTCGTGCCCTGTCCGTTTAACGGACGTTGGCTATCATGTTGGCTATGTGGACTTTGTTTACTGCGGCCCGGAACAGCTCCACAGTAGACTGTCCAAACCACTGTCTCAAGTTTTTCAGCCATGAAGTCCTCCTTCTTCCAGGGCCCCGACTTCCGGCAATCTTTCCCTGCATTATGAGATGCAAGATCTCGTATATCTCTGGATGTCTCATCACATGTCCTAGATATTTAAGTTTTCGGATTTTTATTGTTTTAATAACTTATTTTTCTTTATTCATCCGAGCCATAACATCTTCATTCGTAACTCTGTCCATCCAGCTTATTTTGAGAATTCTTCTGTAGATCCACATTTCGAATGCCTCAAGTAGCCTTATCAGTTCTTTGGTAAGCGTCCATGCTTCAGAATAATACTGAAAAGACGTAGCATCTGACCATTCACATTCGTAATCCAAGGTTGAAATCATGACTGCAGAACATCCTTTTCATGCATCATAAAGGTTGTACGAGCTTGCTCTATGTGGCATTTGATTTCAACCGAAGGATCCTATCTTTCATTTAAGTTGCAGCCCAAGTATACAATACTTTGTACCTTCTCTAGTTTCGTTCCAGCTATGTAAAACTACTAAACTATTACCATGATCCTCTGATTATTATAAATATAATATCCCGTTGCAAGGTCCGTCATAAGGTCTGATGTTACACAAAAAACCAGAAAACTCTTACCAGAAGATTCTGAACCGGACCAAATTTTACCGACAAAATGACATATTTGATGAAAAATATTTTTGTGTTAGCATTTTGATATTTTTGATTTTTACTACGTGTGTGACCTACCCAGCAATTCTTTGGACATGTTTGTGGTAACTTGCAGGGTCGAGGGTAGAAAGGTGTAGAGCATGACCTGCCCGATAGACGTACCGAGTGAATAATGCCTACCCTTAATAACGGCGTTTCGTTATGCAGAATTGTCCATGCAACCGAATGGATATCAAATGTGGGGTATAAAAGCAAAGGGAGAAATATAATATATTTGAAACCAGTCATCGAGGATTACTCCTTTATAATAAATATCATCATTTACGTGTGTGACTTACATAGATAACACACAAGAACAAGAGACATATAAGAAGTGATATACCGCGGACTAATAGAGAGAGACATGGTTTTCTATACACTGCGATTGATTTTTATAATGGAATCCCCAATTGCATAAAGGAACTAAATAGTGTAAAACTATTCAATAGACAGCTGAAGGGACTTGAGATGGTGAGGAGATAATTGTTTAACAAATCAATGTGCTGATATTTAATATGTGTACCCACTTATTTTACTTTATTTTTTGTCCCCTTTTACCAGCATACAATTGCTGTTTGGGGATGTGCTATTTAATTTCTATTTTTAATTAATACTAATATCTTATTAATGTAGTGTGACGTGTGACCATATACGAATATGTAAATAAAATAAATATTATTATTATATTACATTTAATATACGTACATACATAGAATATGTCTGCATAGTAATAAGTTGATTTAAAAAAATAATATTTTATTGAATATTATAATGTACTGAATACTAAACTTTAGAAGAAACATGGCTTATAAATTTATAGGAAACATGATTTTGGAAGGGATACATATATATCAAATCTAGAATTCAGTACATTTTAAATTAGAAATCCTCGATGACTGCACTCAATTTTTTTGAATTTTTTTTGGATATTGTTGTCTTTGCTTTAATACCCCACATAAATTGAAATTTTCATAGAAAGATAAAACTTTTTTGCAACTTTTGGATTGAAGTAGAAGTAGATAACACCTGCTTGTCGTAATCTGTATAATTGTTTTCATGGTATTTTTAACTAGGCACCTGATCAGTACTCTTTATCTTGGTATATAGAATACCTATATAAATTTTTTTTTTTCAATAAATACTATTTTTGTAAATTCTAAAGAAGTAAAAGCAATCTTAACTGATTATTTTAAAGTTAAAACTAAGCTTTCATATATCACAAAAATATATCAGACATAATAATTTCGTTGTCTGTCCGTCTGCCCCACCTCTGTCTGGCTGTCTGTCCGTACGTAACTTCGTGTAGCATCCGTAATTTCGTTCGAATTCACGGGTAAAAAAACCAAGTTGAATGGCCGGAGACGGAGTTTGAACCCCGGGCCAGCAAACCCGAAACAGCTGCTTAAAACATGTTACCGCCGCTTCTCAATGGAGAGTCAAAAAGATACTTAAATATAAACTAAGGCTCGGCAAAGACGCGAATAAATGTTCCATCATTTTTGACGGGTAACAAATAGTTAGTTCAGTATTATTTTTGATGTTATTTTGAAATAAATATAATTTTTTGAAAAATAATGAATACGCTAATAAAATGTTCAGCTTTATCTATTTAGCTTACAATCATCCGATTACAATCACTGCCATAGAAAATAATTTAAAATAAAAATGGCAAAAAATTCGTTTTCATATATTGATTGTAACACAATTATAGTTGGAAACTAGTCTTCAAACTTGTCAGGTATTATTTTATGACCGCCAAAAGTATTCGATAACTCGAATGTATCGGAGGAGCTCAAGGTCTTCGGGGCGCTCTAGAGTCCAGAGAAACAAATCATAATCTGCTCTCGGTAATCAAAGAGCAATCATCGTTTTACGACTTTCACAATCTTCTTATCGAAGTCACGACCTATTCCGAACACCCGGTGATAAGAATATTGATACAATTTTCTAGGTAGAGAATCGCTTCCTAACAACTACTTAGTGATATGAAAAACGGTAAATCAATTCGACTTTTACATCGTTTTTATGAGTCGCTGAAGACCGAGGAATTTTTTTCTCTACGCTTAAATACACCCATTAAGGGGGTAACGACAAACCAGGAAAGAAATTCGTATTTTCAAGGTGATATGGTTTTAGATGTAGGTTTTACTGCTGTAATTTTAGGATGGGATAATGAAGGTAGTAATGCAACTCGAATAAATGTATTTTTAATGGTATTCATGGGAAATACAGTTTACTTTCCGACAAATTTTAAAATATAATATAATTTTTCCATAATTATAAAATTAATATTTGGCATCTATATACACTAAGCTAAGTACTAATAATACTAAGCAAACATTTGTGAGTTGGCAATTATACCCTTTTTAAAATGTGTTACTACAGGCCTCCACTCTTAACAATTTCATGCCCACTGGCCTAAGAGGCAACTAACCATAAAAATGTTCCATTTATAATATTGTAACGAGCTATAGAGGGTTTGATAGAGCTAGTCCACAATACTTATGATTTAATTTGATTTAATTTATTTTAATTAAAGCGACATCAAAGTTTGTATTATTTTTTTATTAAACGTTGAACAATCATTAGAATAACTTATATCGAATATGAATGAATCATTTTCTTTAATACAAGTTAAATAAAATGATAAAAACCTACCAATTCCAATGGAAAAAAAATCAATTGTATTTTCTGCAGAGTTTTTATAATTTTATTTAACTTGTAATGATACAAATGAATATTTTGTAGTCGATATAAGTTACTGTAATTATAGTTCAACGTTTCGTAAAAAATAAGTTAGAAATATAGAAAAAAATGCAGTCTTTGATATTGTACAACTCCATAACTATTTATATTAGGTCATGGTTACTTAACCATTTTCGACTCACAATAAGGCCAAGAATCTACCTGTAAAGTATTGTGGACTAGCTCTGTTACTTCTTTTATAGTAATTGGAAACATTTACATGTAATCCATGGTTTAAAGTTTAGTGGTCAGGTTTAAAACAAGGAGCACCGCGATGTGCAATTTAGTCTTTTTGACGTTTCAAAAATGCGAGTTTAGTGCGAGCGCAGTGTGACCAGCGCGATAAGAAAAAAAGGAAGTACCGAGAAATTTTTCCACGTGCGAATATTGAACGGAGTTTTCTAGAAAGTGATCGAAGTATTAAAAACTGCATGAAATATTGAAAATTGAGATAAAGTGTAATAAGAAGTGTGTGAAATATTCTAGAATCATTTTGCGAGCATAAATTTAAGAACAGTGTTTCGATTAAATCGGTGTCCAGTGACATTTTGCGTAATTAATAAAAGTTTAAATTATTTTCATTTGCCTCCCACAGCCACGTCCCGTAACAATATCAATTTCCCCTTTAATCGTTCATTCTTTGACTCTCCTGGTTTGTTCTTTCATTTTTTTTGTATACTATTAAGATATTGTGTTAAATATTAATAAATGAATTGTTAATTTTGTGGAAACTTGTAAGATGGTCTCTGTGCTATTTATTATTTACGTGTATGTTAGTTGATTTAAAATTGTATCGTTAGCTTTTCGTGTAAATAAAAAAATTAAAATTAAAAAAAATAATGGATGCCATTGAGATACTTTTGAGGATTATTTGATTAAATAAATGTCAACAATATAAATATATAATATTTATTTGTTTTCTAAATATTATAAAATTAAAATTGATAAATCGTCGCTAATTAGAATGAATTGAAAATAAACATTCCACAAATTAGATATTCTTGGAAGGATTGGTTCAATGGCATTGATATATTTAATACTAACATCTCAGCTCTTAAAAACCGTATTTAAACCACCTATATTACTTGTTTCTATATCTTCACCAGACTGACTTAGACCGACTATCATACACGCACCTCAGCCAAACTCTCATTATTTTTTACACACATCCCCATGCCTTCACCACATACACAGAATACACGCACTCCACTCAACCACAATCCCATACACCTCACTCCACTTCCCCCTCTCACTCCCACTCCTACCTCTCTATTTTATGTATTTTTTCTTTTCTTTCTTATTAAGGTTTTGCTCTTGTCCTTTCTGGATTACTTTGTATTTTTATTTCTGTTTTGCTTTGACTTAATATCTTATGCCGTGGATCTCTATTATTGGTCTACCAACTATCGAATATGTTATTATAATAAATTGCACTTTTGAGATTCCTAAAATAAAAAAAATAAAATTATATTTATGACAATATTTATCATAATTTAACTCTATTTTAATTTTAACTGTCTTATGTAATTTAAAAAAAATAAATTATTCTGTATACTGTAAAAGCCCATAAGGGCGTTAAATAAATAAATAAAAATAAAAATAAAAAAAATAAAGAAAAATATCTGTTTCGCAAACAATGAAAAAATCAAATATTAAACATTTACAATGAAAGAAAAATATAATATTGAAATTTCGAAATAAAGTTTAATTAACAAAACAACTAATTGTGTTCTTATTTATAATGCACAAGTTGAGAACATTTTTACAGGTTTAGTTTTTTACGTCTCTTTTGATCTTATAGAAACTAAAAGTCGTCTAGAAACGTCTATTATTATCGAAAACTGCTCATCTTTAATGCTCTCGAATACTCTTGTTCTGTCATCCAAACTAAAAAAATATTTGAAATTTTATTTGGAAGAGTTTCTGCTTTAATATTTCATATACGTATTGACTATGAGAAAATGCTGAAAGCTCTGAAAACTTAGTAATTTAATGACATGTGATGAATATCAGCTAATGATATGAATTGTCTTCTTAAAATGATCAGTCATATATATATAAATAGTCAATTATGTTTGTTATAAGTCAATCCTATGAATTTTTAAACATAATTTAATTTACATCAATAGGTAAAAAATCAGCATCAGATAAAATATTTTTAATTGGTGTAACATTGAAATGGGATAAAAACAACATTTTTTTGCGTAAATATACACTGTGTTCTTAGTATAATAGTAATTTGTATGAATTTAATAAACACACTGATATCGATTGCGTTAGTATTTCAGCGATCTCAAAAAGGCAATATTATCCTAGATGTTATTTCAATATCAATGCTTCTAATCAGGCTATAACAATTATTATGAATTATGTATAAACAGCATTTTATATATTTTATTTTAAGATAATTAATTAAGTAACAATATTTTATTATTATATGTATGTTCTCAATGATACAATTAACTGCAGATACGTTACAAGCGTGAAATCTTGGCAACTCAAAAGTAAGGTAATTAATTGCCTTACTTGCATTCGTTATCGAACGAACCTTCTTTGTGATCGGGCGCGACGTTACGTGGAAAAAGGAACAAAGTACCTATCATACACTATTGTAAGAATGAGTATGTTATTTTAGTCTCCGTGACTTCAAATTACCTGATTTTTCTGTCTACACGCAGAGTAGGGATGGGTCGTCCACGCCCGTCCATCGACGAGACGATCAACTAGTTGAATTCGTCAACTAGTTGATCTATTTTCAACTTTATATATAAAAAAATAAATCTATTATAATTTTGTTTACACCACTTTTTATTGATTTTTTACATGTTTCGGGAACAATGTTCCTTTTCTCAGATTGAGCCTTAAACTAAAGTTGACAAATAATACAGATATATTTATTTATTAATAATGTCACAACAAAGTGAAAGATTTATTCTTCGATAAATTTCTAGATAACATCTCAAACGTAAAGTATTTTTAAATTATGTATTAATTTATAAATTTATAGACAATAAATAAATATAAAGGTTTTTATCATTTTATTTCACTTGTATTGAAACGAATGAATTTTTCGTAATCGATTTGAGATAGTCCAACGTTTTCCATAAAATAAGTCAGATATATTGAAAAAATTCAAACTTTGATGTCGCATATCTCCATAACTATTGATATTAGGTCATGATAGCTTTCGACTCATAATCAAGGCAGGAAAATAGTCCTGCGAGGTTATTAATGTTTTCCATATAACCCTGTACACATGTAATGATATGTACCTAATATATTTTTTTATACACACATTACTGCTTTGTACTTATTTATATTTTTAATTTTTATACTCATATTTTATACCCAATACATTCACTGCTTATATATGTAGTTTATATTTATATTTTACTGCTTACACCTGATATTGTTGTGTATACCTACTTCTTTCTTTATTATATATAGAAATAAGTATATAAAACAATATGTAAAAGCCTATAATGTGCGTAAACAAATAAATAATAAAATATTTCTTTTTACATATAAGCACAAGTAGCGGTTTTACTTTCCCCGAAACTATATTCCTTCGAACTTCTTTAAATTTTAAAAATTAACGTAATAAAAATAGCCAACGGTTGAGCCGTCGAGCAGCGTCGCGTCGAACCTTAGACAGTCCGTTGAACGTCCGCGACGTCCGCGTAACGAAGTTAATGCGTCAACTAGTTGACGAATTCAACTAGTTGATCGTCTCGTCGATGGACGGACGTGGATGACCCATCCCTAACGCAGAGCGTTTGTGAAATAAGATTTGTTATCTCTTTCAATGCATTATTTGCTACATATGAAAGCCGGCTAGTATGGGAATAACGTGTCTATATTATAACGTCAATCTATGTTATTATATTTTTTGTTATGTGTCATGTGATTACTTAAGTTAGCTCGTATAAGTAATAAGCCCTGGTCACTCTTTCTTTGGTAAAGTCTTTCTTACACGTTTCCCATATAAGTCTTGGTTTGTGTGAAACTTATTTTATTTATCTTAATTGATAATTAAATAAGGTTGAAAATAAAAATGATAAAAAATTCAGAATATTTTTGAGTTTGTTCAAATCTTTCAGAACAGTGCTGGATTTTATGTCACAGAGACATTATTAATCAATTAATGTATATTATAGATATCTCACACAACAAACAAAAATTGGAAATAATATTTCCTGGCGTATCCTAGTGTAATGCAAGTATTCGGATGAATTTCACTACACACTAAAGTATATTGCTCTCAAAATTCCGTAAAAAATCAATGTAGATTTTCTCATTAGCGACATCTGTGGGGATTTAGGGGAATGAAAATGGCTTTGTACAGGCCGCATGGAAAGGCGCTTACAACTCATATGTGAAAGCTTTCCACGCAATTTGAACATATATACAACTTCCAAAAAATGAATAAGCATGGTATAATTCAAATATGTTTTATTATACTTTGTAATACACACACAATATGAGTTATTAAATTACAACTATAGTTTCGAGAGGAGCAGTCCCTCTCAATCATCAGGTATTGATAATAACTGATGATGAGAGGGACTGCTCCTCTCGAAACTATAGTTGTAATTTAATAACTCATATTTTGTGTGTATTACAAAGTATAATAAAACATATTTGAAATTATAATGTTGCACCACGAAGTATCTGCCAAATCTTTCAATGATATTGAAGCATGGTATATTCTATCATGGGTGGAAATGACGAATGTTACAATTGTGTAAAGTGATCACTTAAGCCAACCATAAAGATAGGTCATAAGTCCTATGTACACCCAAATGACTTCTATACCTATTTTCCCATAATAAATACAGTTTCGTCTCTGTGAGATATCTATAATATACATTAATTGATAAAAAATTGTTTGATATCAATTTTATTAACCAGATATCAAAGAACAACGATTTTGTAACTGCTATTACCAAAGTCGTAATCAATCACCCTTATTTTCAACAAAGTTTATCAATATTTTCTGAAAGCATTGTTCCGCTAATTTTGAATTCTGTTTGTAAAATTTATACAAGATTGTTTCAATGAAACGCTTCCGTTTCCGTTCATTAAACTAAAAGGGGTCTATGATAACCTGTTAGCAAAGGCCAACTAATTGTATTTATCCGAGCCAAACAGTTCGTTTAGCGCTTAATCATTCGGTAAAATATGAACGCCATCCGAACCAAAACAAGTCGAAAATTGAATTAATACATTTAATGGAACAAACGGCCCTAAAATACCAAGGAATACTCGCAACCGCGGCTTTTAATGTCGGAAAATTGTTGTTTGCTGCTCAATTCACTTGGCCCTTAAATATATTAAATTATGTGCGTAAATGGAAGGATTTCTCCATAATTTATTTGAAAAATACAAGGCAACAAGCATTTCAACGTCTTTTGATATAAAATAAAAAGCATTCGCCAAAACGGGACGCTACTGTTACACAAGAAAAAATATATCATAAAATTTATTTTTTTCACTTTATTTAACTGTAATTTCGGATATTTTATAAGCACCATATGTATTACCGAGAAGCGAATCTCGACGTTTCGTTGGATACTTATCCAACGTCATCAGGAGGACGACCTTTACCCACGGAGGTGGAGGTCGGACTGATTAGGTGCTGCTTTCTAGGGCGTAAATTGTATGCACTTTGTTGTGGAGTGGAGCTACCTCCGCGGGTAAAGGTCATCCTCCTGATGACGTTGGATAAGTATCCAACGAAACGTCGAGATTCGCTTCTTGGTAATACATACTGTGCGTATAAAATATCCGAAATTACAGTTAAATATTTCTAACGACCGTAATGACAACCTTAACTCTTTTTCACTTTAATGGCGTTAAGCTTATATTTTTTTATATATAAAAGCATTTTTAAATCGTGCATACTTCCAGTGATGACATGTGGAGTGGAGACGATGGCCCTTACAAAGAAAAGTGTAGAAAAGCTCAACGATCCGTGGAGAGACCCTTGCTTGGCCTAAGCCTAAAACATAGAATAAGACATTATGAAATTGGGCGCAGAACTAGTGTAGTGGATATCATGGATCGTGTAGCGAAGCTAAAATAGCAATGGGCAGGGCATGTTGCAGGGCAGGATGCTACAAAATGGACTCTAAGAATTCTGAAAGGAGTCCTTGGGAAAATAAAAGAGGGGTCGGAAGACCTCAAGAGAGGTGGGCCGACGATAAAGCCGCTACGGGGGGTAAGAAATGGCTACAACTAGCAAATAACAAGAAAGGATGGAAAGGTATGGAAGAGGCCTATATCCAGCAATAGAGACATGAAGGCTGAGGAAGAAGAAGTGGAAGATTTTTGAATAAAATCATTGTTTTACCATTATTTCTATTTTATAATATTTTCAATACAGAAAAACCTGAAAGTTTGTGATTTTATATTGAATATAACCTTTAAAGTAATAAATAATAAATATACTGCAATTAATACAAAAATAGTAAAATTGCATTTCATATTTGACAGGTATTGGCAATTAAAAACTTTGAAAATTTTAGTGACAACTCCTAATAAATTTTTAATCCAGGTCGAATCGCAGACCTCAATATCGTGGTTTCATACGAGTCCAAACATTATTTTACATGTTTTTCTTTTTGAAAAATATTAATAAAAATATCCAATCTCTAAAACACCAACAAATCATATTAACTACAAAATTTGATACCTCATTTTAATAGGTTGCCCACTGAAAAAAATAGTTCGAAAATAAAATTAATATTTTGATTAACTTGCCATTTCATACCGTTATGCTCTCATAAAAGTAGAACAGAATCAGAATAATATAAGAAAAATATTTTTTAGTTCTAGTTGTTATTTTAGAAAGATTTTTATATTAAACATGGATCTTCCTTTTTAAAAGAACGATGTTTTTATAGGCTTGTCTCCCTGCATTTGTGAGCTCTCTCAGTTGTAGCTAATAATTCCTGATGGGGAACCATGTCTGCATTGGTCATTGGTTTTGTAAATTTCAGTTCCAGTTTATACATTCCATTATCCTCTCCCGTCTTTTATGCAGGTGTAAGGATGGTGGTATGTAAGGAAATAATCTTGACCCAATTTTATTTTTAATTTACATCAATGACATCAAGCATTGCTTTCTGCATGCTGAATTATCGTTGTTCGCGTATGATGCCAAAATTTACAAACAGATAAAGTCTCCCACTGATTGTTTGTTGCTTCAATATAAAATTAATAGACTCTTAAAGTACTATAAAAATAATAATTGGATCAGTAGCCTGGAATACTCATTATTCTACGTACAGTGAGCGACTTGAAAATATCCAACACACATTTCTCAATATTTTAAATTTCCGTTCCTGTTTAGAATTCAACTCGTACACAGAAAGCGAACGTTATCATAAAATCCCTCCTCTATCACATCGAAGATACATACAAGATCTGTGTTATATTTATAAAATCTTGAATAACTTGGTTGACTCACCCTATTTATTAGAGCAAATAGGTTTAAGCTATCCTACATACTCAACGCGTTCAAATAATTTATTTTACACAAACTTTGGCAGGATTAACTACTTATAAAACTGTTTTGTAACTCTTTCCACTTCAAAATACAATCTGTTAAATTCTACAAATAACCTAGACATTTTTTTCGACAATTTGCTATTTAAAATGAAACTCCGTAATCTCATTTATGATTATTGTAATAAATTGAATACTTCTCTAATTGAATCCTATTCCCTTCATCTTCCCACCCTTTCCCTTTTTATGCATTATTATAATTAAACTTTCATCACATATTCTGTATCATTTTTTAATCTATATCTTTTTTTTTTTTAACCAGTTTCGAGGAAAGTTCACTGGTCATACTAGATTAATATTTTTTCAATATTATATAATTTGTTTATTATATTGTCCTGTTTCCTAAAATAAAATAAAAAATGTGTGGCGATAGCATATACATGATAAATTATATGGCGATGTATCATCTGTGTTATAATTGCTTCAAAAATGCAGTATTTTCAATGTTCTATGATTTCTTAATATTCTTGCATTTTTTTAAGTAGGGTTCATTTCTTAGTAGACTGACGAGCAAATAGTGATTCCATAGTGTTGTATTGTTTTTTGTTTTTATTTTGTAATAAAGTAATTAGATTGTAATAATTTTGATGGGATTGTTAATTTATTTGCGGAATTCTTTAAAAATGTCTATGTACCTGTGTTACCAAAAAACACCGACCACACATCAGCAACATCAAACATTGAAACCACATTAAATATAAATAACTGCACAATAAGTACTTCCAGTATTATAAGTGGGATTAAAAAACTTGATGTAAATAAAGGGCATGGACCTGACGGAATTCCTCCACTATTTATAAAAAATTGTGTTGATGTACTATCTCTCCCCCTGTCAATCATATTTAATAAATCCATATCAGCGGGTATATTCCCACATATATGGAAGGAAAGTTTCTTAACACCGATCTTCAAAGATGGAGACAATAATGATGTAAAAAATTATAGACCCATTTGCATACAATCTTGTATACCTAAGTTATTCGAATCACTAGTCCTCGATACTATATCTCCTGTTTTAAAACAAACAATAACTCCGTACCAACACGGATTCATCTCAAATAGATCTACCCTAACAAATTTAGTTTAGTATGAAAATTACATTATTAAATCTTTTGTTAATAAAACTCAAGTAGATTCAGTTTACACGGACTTCAGTAAGGCGTTTGACAAAGTCTCACATGCTTTATTAATTGCCACATTGGGAAAAATAGGATTTGGTGGACAAATACTTTCTTGGTTAACGAGCTATCTGAGTGAAAGAAGGCAAAGGGTAAAAATATATTCATATGTATCAGAATGTTTCCATGCTACTAGTGGTGTACCACAGGGATCGCATCTTGGACCAATACTATTTCTATTATTTGTGAATGACATTTCAACAATATTTAATGACATTGAATATTTGCTGTTTGCAGACGATCTAAAAATCTTTAAATCAGTAACCAACATTTATGACTGCAACATATTACAGCAAAACCTAAAGTCTCTTTCAGTATGGTGTGAAACGAATAAATTGTACTTAAATTTAAATAAATGCAAAATTATATCATTTACTAGATTAAAATCAAAAATAAATTTTGAATACTCTCTATGTAACACCAAACTAGAAAATGTTGACTGTATTCGAGACTTAGGGCTATTATTCGACTCGAAACTTACTTTTACTAATCATATTAATGCGATAACTTGTAAGTCTCTAAAATTGCTGGGATTTATTTTAAGGACATCACGCCCATTTCAATCAATTGAAAGTATTAAAATGTTATACATGTCTCTTGTCCGGAGCCAATTAGAATATTGCTCATCAGTTTGGTCTCCATATTATAATGGGCATATAGACAGTATTGAGCGTGTCCAACGCAAATTTCTCAAATACATTAACTACAAGTTAAGCATACCAATACAAAACATAGAATACAATTACATATTGAAGAGACTAAATTTACTCACATTATATGATAGAAGAAAAATTTATGATATAGTTCTTCTTTACAAAATTGTAAACAATATGTTGGACAGCCCTGACCTTGTAGCATGTATCGATTATAATATCCCTTCCACACATAGAACTCGACAAATTGTCACATTCCATCGCAACAATTGCAATACTAACTATCAATCAAATTCTGTGATACACAGAATATTGGGAACTTGTAATGAATATGGTTGCATGATTGACATTTTCGTCGACAGTCTGGAGAAAGTAAAGTTCACACTTAAAGAGGCAATACTGCTTCGTTACTGACTTCAGCTGTTAATATGTAATGGTGGGTAATATATATTTTTCGTACACATTGCCGCTTTGTACTTTATATTTTTAATTTTTGTACTCATGTTTTGGTGCTATTCCTGGTACTTTTAATAATTTGCTACTTGTAATTTATATTGTTTAATGTATGTTCTTTTTAATTTTATGATATATTTTTTTATGTAAAAGCCTATACGCATTGCTGCTCGTTACCTACTCTACATTTTTAATTTTTATACTCATGATTTGGTGCTATTCCTGAAACTTTTAATGTATGTGCTTTTTGAAATTTATTTTATACTCTTTATGTAAAAGCCTAATGGGCGTAAACAAATAAATAAATAAATAAAATAGTGTTGATATAGACGACCAATGTATACAATATGAGTATCTACCTACCTATTTGTGGAATAATCTCTTGATGATTATCGCAAATTACGAAATAGTGCTCCGGTTAAGTTCATGTTCAGTGACTGTTTATTAAATAAGTTTAAATGGTGGGTCTTGGCCTCGTTAATAGTCTTCCTCCACTCATCTCGGTTTAGTGCCAGCTCTCTCCAGTTCAGAAGCTCCAAGGCAGAAATGTCTTTGAGGATGTTGTCGCTTCATCTTAATTTTGGCCTTCCTAAGCTTCTTCGCTCTATCGGCTTTGACTTTAGCAAGGTCTTTGGTGCTTGATGCTCGGTCATTCTCTCCACATGAGCCAGCCACCGAAGTCTTCCCAGTTTTATAAATTTTATGACATTTAGCTCCTTAAACAGAGCATAGAGCTCATTGTTGTAACGTCTGCACCAAAGTTCATTTTCTAGAACCAGTCCGATGTTACGCCTCAAAATTTTCCTTTCAAAAACGTTCAGAGCTCGCTCGATCCTCTTAGTTAGTACCCACGTCTCAGCTGCGTACGTGAGCACTGGCCTAATAAGCGTTTTGTATACTAATATCTTGGTGTTTCTGCTTTTGTAGGCTGAAAAAACAGCTATGTTTTAACAAAATGTGTTTACATTGTACTAATATCGTAAAAAAACTCTTTGTCAAGATAATAAGCGATCTATTGAAAAACATGATGACATAAAATCTATCAAACATACTAAATGAATAAGTAATGTTTTAAATAAATATAAAAACTCCTTATAAAAAAATAATCGGTCAATTCGTTAAATTGAGAAATAAAGCTAGGATTAAACGTTCAATATGTTGCGGAAAAACGAACCGGAAAGAAGAGCGGAACAATGTTATTTGGAAGCTGCGCTGGGAGATAATACACTTTTTGATGAAGATGTTGGGAGACTTCAGTCTATTGGCCCTCGTCAAGTCTCGTGCTGTCTTGTGTGGTCGCTTTCGTTTTATATCAGGCGCAGTTACGTACTGTTCAACGTTCAGTGCACAAAGGATGTTCTACGTATAATTCTAAGTAAAAAATATTGAGTCAGCTAAAACAATTAGTTTTCGTATACTTTTTTCAAAAAAGGATTAGAATATTATCTCAAAACCGTCCTAAATATAAATTACTAAATCTGCTGTATTTCAAAATCTTATTTTTTACTCCCTTTATGTTAACTCGTGGCGTCTGCTTGCCTTCTAGTCTTCTTATCTGACGAAAAAACTTTGGATCCCTTTTAAACCCCTTTCCCGTGATCCAATCGAGCTGAAACTTTGCAAGCAGACTCGTGGCGACGATCAAGAAGATCTATAAAATTTTCGTTAAAAAAATTAATAAATTTTTGAATTTTTCAAATTTTGAATGGTTTTTTTCATACAACTTATTAAGTTGACGAAAACTGTTATGAGTTGCGAAACCTATTATTGATTATAGTATAATTTTGGATTTTTGGAAATATTTTATTACTCCCTTTCGTAGCGTCGCCCGACCGAAGCCCAACGCGTAGGTGAAGCGAAAAAAAAATGTTTCAACTAGTAAATGAGAAAGGGAGTATAATAAAAACTTGGTTTTTATGGGTTACTGTTTTTATCTATTGTATAAAATGTGATGTTTCGTTGATAATGTTTTTAACGTATGGGATTTTTTTTATACTGTAACCAATCCAGCTTTTCTTTTAGTTTTAAATATATATCATCATCTTCATCCCCTTGTCTTTGTAGGGTCGGGGGCCCAAAGGCTCGATAAGGTACTAAGGGTGAAGTGTGGACGTTCGTGATGACCAAATTAGCCAAAAATCTCAATAATCAGAGGAATTGGCTCAATATAATGTGCCCAAACAGATTAATTTAACTAATTAACTAACCATCACGCCGCTTCCGTGCAGAGGTAGGCAGAGAGGAAAGATTGCCATATTATTCTGTCTTAACACACCACTTTTGCTTCGGCTACATTCATACAAGTACTGCGGTTGTTGAGGCTTTTAACAGGGCCATCCTCAAATACTTGTAGTATCTGATGGTGCCAGGTCTTTCGTGGACGCCCTCTATTCCTTTTGCCTTCAATACTCATTTCTTAACCATCCTTTCCTCGCTCATACGTTCCACATGACCACATGAGAGTAATTGATATATATTTAAACACATTTATTAAATACTGTTTAATTAATAGCTGTTCATACCCGGCGTTTCCCGTGTTAAGGATTAAGTTGAAATTAAATTTGTGGGGGAAACAAAGGTTCGATTCGAACGGTATAGATTTGCATCGATGATATGTCAGGGGGAGGGAAAAGGGTAAAAAGGGAGGGAGGAAATGTCACCTATGTTAACCGCCGAGTCTTAAATAATTATTTTACAAATTTTGAGTCCGATTGGTCGAACAGTACAGATTTGCATCGAAAATATATCAAATGGAGGGGAAAGGGTACATGAATAGGGGAGAAATGTCTTTGTTACCCGCCGGGTCTTTAATTTGAATCGAATAGGACAAACGGTGTAGATTTGTATAGAGAACAGACAGATAGACATTGAGTTTTATAGGTATAGATGCATGTACTGTGAATGTAGGTAAATATATATTATCTATTTGAAGATAAAAAAACGGTATACCGCCCGACGCTTACGTATGGTATCAGATATGGATGCTAAACAAACGAACTCGCTCTAGAGTCCAACTCGACGATCCGAAACGATCTAAACATTGAACCACTGCTACTCTTTATAGAAAAATCGCAACTGAGGTGGCTTGGGAATGTCTGATGACCGAATTCCTAGGAAAATGATGAGTGCGATTTCTGAGGGTAGACATCCAGTGGACCGCCCCAGACACAGATGGGCGAGGCCAATCCAGAAACTGTGTGAGGAAAGGATGGGACTACAATGGACGGAGGCCGCACAATCAGCTCAAGACAGGGACGAATGGAGGCGCCTTGACGATGCAGTGGGCCCCCGACCCAAATGGGACAATGGGACCCACTTATACTTTTTGGGTAGATTTGTGTAGAGAACAGACAGAAAGATAGAGATTGAGTTTTATAGGTATAGAATTTGTTCATCTCAATCGAACTCAATACATTTCATCGTATTAAAAAGAATAAAGAAAATAGAAATAGAAGAGACTTACAAAAGTATTCGTTTATTACAGAATATTGCAGAATCTACTAAAGTCTATTGAGTGTAAAAATGAGTGAATATCTAAAATGGAGCATATCTAAAATGTATTTTAAAATTATTTTCGTACAATCTTTACAGATGCACGTTCTAAGGGAATCGAATAAATTTATTGATAAGAATAGCGAAGATTTTAAAATTTCCTTATTGAAAGCAAATTTATTCACTCGTATCATAAATAAAGAGGTATTGTTACAAATAAATTCAAGCAAAAGAAAAAAAGATGTCGAACTTTAAAACACATTCTCCATTGATATCACAACAAAGAATATAAACACAATACCTTTGTCTTTATAGAAACAGTAACGGAAATTACTTCATTCAAGGGTGAATTCAAAAGCCTTAGGATGTTGTTTGAACAGGGGGGTACAAACACATGTGTTAAGTAATTATCATTTTATTGCCTGCATTGAAAAACATACTGCATTAAAATGCATTTTCCCACTGATTTAATCTACTTATTCAGCAAAAATTTATACTAGCAACAATTATGTAAATAGCTAGTATAGTAATATTATTGACATTATATCAAAATATTTTAACATTTCTTATATTTCCCCTGCAGGCAATTAATGGTACTATTTCAAACCGGGGCGATTGTGCTGGGTGGAACATGACATGTTTCCGTCTTTGCTAATCCCTAGTACCTATATGTTTATAGTACCTTTTTGTCGGTCCGCGGAGAGACGGCGGTAGCGACATGTTTAAGCGGCCGGTTCGGGTTTACTGGCCTGGGTTCAAGCCAGAATTGCAGATGTTAGACGAAATTACGGACGGACGGACAGACAGACAGAAAGATGGGTGGTCAGGCGGATGGACGACGAAATTATTATATTTGATAAACTTTATTATTATACAGATTGTATTACAGCGTTTGTATAAAAAATATTATTTTTTGTTTAATTACATTGTCATTACGGTGTTAAATCACATATTTGCATAAATTAATTAGAATATTAGCGCTACTCCACCTTTAATAGAGAATTTAATTCTCGTGTTTAAAGGGGGGTGGGGGGCACTTCAATGGTTGAACCTCAAATATATATAAATTTTAAATAATTTAAGAATTGGATAAAAAGGGTAAAAATTCTATCAAAGTTTCTAGGAAGATCAAAGAAAATTTTAATTTATTGTTTGGACAGAATGGCTTCGGTAACGGCGTCATTTATTAGCGCATTTCATACTTAGGAATTTTTATTTATAAATAATAATTAAAGTATTTTTATAAAAAAACTTTCTATATAAAAGCTTTAAAATATGAGAATGCATAGAATAAACTATTTAAAATCATCTTCTCATATAAATAAAATGCATTTTAAAATCAACAAAAAACGTAAAAATGTTTTGCAAATTTAAAACATTATAACTTTATTAATATTGAATATTTCTAAATTTATTTATTACGGATTCTAGATGATGAAGTATACATTATACTTATAAAAAATATATTATGCGTGCATATAAATATTCAATAAAAATTAGCGCCGCCTAGGACACTAAAAACGATTTTTTGGCCGCGGCCTGTGGATTAATGCCTATATTTTATTCATTACTATAAATAATGTTCGGTTTATTACTTTTATATAATAACAGTCTAGAGTATACATTCTGATATAAATGAATAATAACAACCCACGTTTTCGTAAAAAAAAAAACGCCGAAATATGCATTGCATGCCGACATTTGCAGTAAATGTGCCGCCATAACATGCAATTTTAAATCAAAAACCGCATAATTATAAAAAAACTGACGATTATATGGGATGAAGCATCCATGGCTCCAGTTGTAGCTTTAGATATCATTGAAAGTACCTTAATTGATTACTGATTACTGAAAGTAATTTTAGTGATTTTATTTTGGCGATAAATAAATTATTTTGAATGGAGACTTTAAATTATTCCAGATTGTCGAATAGCTTCCTTGATTAAAAATAGTAACACATTAAAAAAGTAAGGATAGGATTTTTTTTCTATTTTATATATGAACACAAATATTCGAGTTCTACAGTGGCTTTTAGATTTAGTTAATCGAAAACTGTTTCCTGTCGGATTAAATATTTTACCTGTGCTCATCCTAAATGATAAAATAATACAAACTAATGTGCCAAAATATTATTTAAAAGATGTACGTAAAATGAAGTACTTTCAGCAGCAGATGTTTCAATAACGCGTTAACAAGCAATTCTGTGCCAAAGGAACGCACACGCTCCGTTGGTTAATAAGGACGAACTGGGATTGTTAGAAGGTTCCACGTTTACGTACAATTCGATTAATAGTATTATTAACGATGAAGGTGGATTACATATAAATGAGCAGATTAATTTCCTAGTTGAATTCTCAAATAGTAGCATAGACCCTAATGGCTTTCGACACAGGTTAAATCTGAAAATTGTGGCAATTATTACTCTTCTTAGAAATTCATCTGTTGGTGACAGCTTATTTAATGGTACTTGAATGGTTGTAAGTAACCCTAATAATAATTTAATCCAATTCACCTGAAATAAATTATTTCAGGTGAAAAGCGAACATCAAATCCTATCCTAAACCTCGAATTTATATAAATACACCAGACGTTACAATTACTTTAAATATGTGTAGAAAACAATTGATATATACCTGCAAACTGACATACGCCATAAGCATTAATAAGTCCCAAGCACAAGCTTTTAAAAGAGTGGGACATTTAAACCACTATTTACCCATGGACAAATTATATGTTGGTTGCTCAAGGGCGAGTCAGCATTGAAGGTTATTGATGGTCGTTTTATGGAAAATATTGTACTCACTGGGGTTTTATTTGACTTATTTTATACCAGAACCTATTTTTTCATTTCTTTATATTCAACTAGCTGTGCCCGCAGCTTCGCCCGCGTGGAATTCAGTTTGAGACTATAAGAGTATCAGTGAAAAATCAATATTATCTAAATTTTTTTATTTTATTTTTTATTTTATTTATTTCTTAAGTTAGATAATATTACAGTTTGTATATTAACTAGTATTTAACACGTTCATTCTTAAATCCATCACTAATATACTATCCATAATAACCTACATATTTACGTTTACATCTAATCTAATCCATGGTACAATCTATAATTAATAATACATCTTCTTCAATTCTATACTATTTTTACAATAATTATAGCATTTGTTTTTGAATTCATTCATCTTATTTATAATCTTCATGTTTTCTAGTATCTCATCGTATATTTTTACACCTCTGTACATAAGATTGTATTCTGTGTATATACATAACTATTTGCAATAATTTTTTTCAAAAAATATTTTGGCATTTTGTTATTGAAAATTTTATGTATAAATATGAGAACGTTATAAATAAGCATTTTTTTTATTTCCATCCAATTGAGTGCTTTTCTCATTTCTTCAATTCTGGTGTATTTACTTTTTTAAAACATGATTCTCATTGCCCTGTTTTGCATCACTTGTAGTTTCTTGATGGTTCCTTCATTGGCCAGATACAAGACTGTAGCACAATAGTTGATGTGAAGAGTTTTGTTTATAGTTTTGTACATTAACTGCGCTATTTTTATTCAACTTTTCGTTCAAACAATGTTGGGTAAAAGGGATTTTTTATCTACATAAAATTTTCCTGACGTAAAGCATATTTATTTTTATAAGAATTCAACATTACCCACTTAAATTGCCCCCGACAAATTAAAATTAATTTTCAATATATATTTTATCAATTTGTGAATTAACCTTAATATATAGACATATGTCGCCGCTGACTTTCTTATAGGCCTTTTTGAGTTCCACAACTTCTGTATAGAAAGCATTTATCTCTTACTGTTAAGGCAGCGTTCGTAAAAAACGATGCCTTAACAGCTCGACCGTTTTTTCATCGACTTTAGTTGTAAAAAAAGGTCACCACAAAAGCCCTTTTATTTTAGCTCGATTTGTTATCACTTTTTTCTATTTTTTTTATTTTAAAATAACATTACATTAAATTCCATTAAAAATATAATTATACAATAATAATTTATCTTACAATCATATAATAAAATATGTAACTACCCAACTAGGCTGGCCTGTTTTAGGGCAAGTTATATATTTCATTTTAAAACACAATATTCGACTATAGATACTCATTAGTATATATAATTAATTAATAATTTAGAGTTCAAGTAAATTGTTACATTATAAATTTTTTAATTAGATTAACACAATACAAATATTTTAATTAAATTAATACAATAAAAAGTGAAATTAGATAAATTAGACAAATCATTATATAATACTTTGAAAGTCCATTTTAAATATTGGTGAAAGAATTTTTGAAATCAGTTTAATAGTTTCGGAGATTACGTCATACACGACGATGGAAAGGTTTTTCCGAAACATGTAGGTGTAATTAATAACATACAAATAAAACAATCAATATTTTTGTGTAATTACCTCTTTCTTAAGATCATTGAGACAGGCATATTCCAGATAAATGAGTACCAGAGCATCGATGATCCAAGTTGCAATCTCTTCTGCACACAATAGGTAGGTTACCAGATTCATTTATAAGACATTGCTTAAAATATGTATTAAATTAAAATTGCATTAAGTGTACGCTGTCTCCACCAGTTGCATTAAAATCACGCGTATAAATTGATTTAAAACCTAAACAATTTTTTGATGATCCTGTGTTTATGTATATTAATGTTGTATGAAAACCGCACAAAAAGTATGAGTCTGGACAAAATCAAAGTTCAACCTAACTGGATTAGGTCTGGCAAGTAAATTCCTAGGCTCCAGGCCTAAATAGCGTTCGGACCCGAAATCGTATTATTTCCCGATGATAAAAGCGAAGTTTTTAATGCCACTTTTTGATTACTTTGGAAGTTTGTATTAATGTGATTATTTTTCGATCCGCTCGATAAATTAAAGAGATAAAACTTGGCAATAAACATATTTGTACGGAGGGAACGCAATTAGAATTTATCAGATCGGAAGGGAAAATACGGCGGAAAAATTACGATATCGGAACAGTTCGTGAAAGCTTTTGTGAAGAGGATTAAGGTGCCCTGCATAATTAATTTACTGAAAGCGTTATTCGGTAAAGAAAATATGTTTCCATGCTTTTAATACGTAGTTTAAAGACAATAAAATCTAATTATGAAATATAAATTCTAACTAACATCACGTAAATCATGAAAAATTAATAACAGTATTAATTTGATGTATTTAACATTGCAATCAAATTTACAATTAATATCGCAAATAATTATTCCTGCAATCAGGGAGACTGCCAATAAGGGGGTCGCTATATTGGGGGCATTATTTTTTTTAACAATTTTACAATATCTGGAGGTATATATTTATCAAAAAAATTATAAAGATAAATTAATGTCTTTAAAAGACGAAGTTATTTAAAAGGAAAACGTGTTTGGAAGTCTCAGAA
Organism: Agrypnia vestita; assembly: GCA_016648135.1. NCBI lineage: Eukaryota > Metazoa > Arthropoda > Insecta > Trichoptera > Phryganeidae > Agrypnia > Agrypnia vestita. Next base: position 50,236 of record JADDOH010012776.1, read on the forward strand.
ACATAAAAAAAACCTCACAGAGACGAAACTGTATTTTATTATTATTATGGAAAAGTAGGTATAGAGTCATTTTATGGTGTATATCGGACTTACGACCGATCGTATGCTTATGATATCGTATCACTTAAGCCTACCATATATCCGATATACACCATAAAATAACTTATATACCTACTTTTCCATAATAATAATAAAATACATTTTCGACTCTGTGAGACATCCATAGTATACATTAATTGATTAATGATGTCCCTGTGACAAGAAATCCAGTACTACCGTTCTGAAAGATTTGAACAAACTCAAAAATATTCTGAATTAAAAAAGCCAATCACATGTTTTTATTGGCAGTTAAAAAATTTCGTATTTGCGTGATGAACATATATATTGATGAAACTATATATAATTGATTTAGTGGAAAATAATAACATATATTTTATTTGAAAAACGGATCGGAAGGCAAGCGTCGCACATGAGTAGGAATATTTTGATATAAGTCTAAATTATGCTTTTTTGTGAGTGCATTGATTTTGTTGCAAGTTTGACACAAGTATGAGATTAGCTTGTAGTTAGTAGAAAAAACGGTAGTAAAAGGGGGAATAAAAAAAATAATTTAACGATTTTTGATTTTTAAGTACTATCGACCAGTCAGCTTTTTGTTATTTCTACGAAATACTAGGCCATCCAACTAACGCATTGGTGTTAAAATTAAGGAGGTTTTAGCTCCACATTGCATTATGTATACTGCATATGTATAATGTAAATGAACGGTTTGAATGCAAATGCGGCAATAAACACCGTAAATGGCAAATTTGCATTGTTAATTATTTGTGTCTTATGTGCGTACAATCCCGTGTTAATGGCAGGACCGCATACATCTCGATACATGCACGATTTGCATTTATTAATTAAGAGAGTACTTTCAGAGCAGCGAAGATTTGCAAATGTATAGACCGAGTTGGCTCTTAAATTAAATGGTAAGTCATTTTCATTTCTATCTTCCACTTTTCCTTGCTCCTTCAATAGCTCGAATCAATCTCACTTGAGGTAAAATCTGAACTAATATTCTTCTAGTATTTACTTCACTTTATTTACCATTAGCTGTTCGTACGCAGCGTTGCTCGGGTTAAGGATTTAGTTAAACATAAGTTTGTGGAGACACACAAAAATTGTTTCGCAAAGTCTCTAATAAAAACATTGAACCTATCCATTGAATCAAAGCTGGGATGGATGGATGACCTAAAGAATAATAATGCAAAATTTGGATCAGATTGGCAAACGGTGTAGATTTGTATAGAAAATATATCAGGTGAGGGGGCGGGGTTACAGGGGAAAGAGGAATAGTTGTCTTTGTACCCCCCGGGTCTTTAAGAATAAGTTTGCAAACTTTGAGTCTGATCGGTCGAACAGTGCAGATTTGCATTGAAAATTTACTTGCGGAGGAGATGGGGTAAAAAGGGAGTGGGGAAATGTCATCTGTGTTACCCGCCTGGTCCTAAAGAATAAGTTTCCAAATTTTTAGTCTGATCGGTCAAACGGTATAGTTTCGCATTGAAAATATATCACGGTGCGGGGAAGGGGTAAAAGGGGAGGCGGGAAATGTCACCTACGTTACCCGCCGGATCTTAAAGCACAAGTATGCAATTTGAGTCGAATTAGACAGTGTAGATTTGTATAGAGAATAGACAGACAGACAGGCAGGCTTGAGTTTTATAGGTATAGATTACGCGGTTTCTGTCCTGACACAGAATTCTGGACTCATCCATTGTTCTGCGTCAATTGTTGAGGCGTCCAGCAGAACCATTATCTGCTTTACCTGGTCAAGTCTTCGACGGACACCTTCTTTTACTGGTACTATCAATACTCTAATCATACACACTCATATACCTTTATAAATATTCAATTCTCATTCATTCGCTGTGCATTGACATAAACAAACTCTTTTTAATCCAATTAACTTGTAAATGTAAACTTTACGTCACATTCTGATTTGTTCATCCTTTTTTCTGTAATAAATATATTTGCCAGAAATACCTCATAGAGATCTAATTTCCTCTGCATTCAATTCAATCGATTCTTTATATCAGCTTCGGTAATCACTCACTGAATAGATATTACTGTATTTAAAGCATCGTTAACTTTATTGCCTGCAGTCACTCACTTTTTGATATATCTTTTTCCATTTTTTCTTTCCTATCAAATATATTTCCATAAACTTTTCATCTTCTTCCAAACGTTCAATACTTACCAATGTATTCACATTTACCAGTATGACTTTTTCTACTTCTTGAAGAATTTTCTTGTGGACTTGCTTTCTTTGCACAAATCCTATGTATAGACTCCATCCAGAATACATTCTACAAAATCTATGGACTCACCGTAATCACTATTTGCCATCAACACTGAACAACAATCAAATCGCTAATTTTCTAAGCACATTAATAGATACCGTTTAATTTACACAATTATTCACAAGCGAGGTTAACAGCCGTGGAAACATTAAGCAATCCCGCTTGATACTTAGAATGAAGCACATTAGAGATTTTAAGGGGTTACGTGCAGTCAGAGGCCCAGAGGCGTGAAAAATAGACATTTTAAAGATTTTTTTTGAACGTTTACGTGATGGTTTTATTCAATACATAATACCAAAGTTTTACACTATATTACAAGTAACTAAACCGAAAATTTCAAAATTTCAAATTAATACTGGACTACGATAGCAGCTCGATTCTTGACCCCGTCTTGCAAATAGTGCCTCACGGTATCCAACACTACTTCTTAGTAGTTTATCTAAATTCAATGAAATAAATAAAATGAGTTGTTCTATAGTTCATCTTGTGTCTTTTATTGTGGCTTTTTTTCTATTCAAATTTAGCAAAATGGTGGTCTTTGAAAGCTTCATTATGAATTTTGAGAGAAAAAATCACTCACTATTAGTCTAAAAAAAATCCTTCGATTAAGCACAAGTTTTTAATGCCTAGATACGATGTATAAATTTCATTTAAATTTGTCGAGTAGTTTTTAAAATATCGTGGACAACGTTTTTAAAAACGTTATTTTGAGGAAAACGCGTTAAAGTTTTATACATATTAATACAAATACAATTTAAAAAATTACTTACATAGAGTCGTCTATTTCTGGTCCATATAATAGATCTTCTGCCGATGTGTAAGACTCCAAGATGTCGATTTGTTTTCATCTACGTCTCATTCTGCCTTCTCGAGTGACCTAATTTGCACATTGATCAGCAATCTTTATGCGCTCTATATCAAATTTTTCAGCATAACGGTGTGCATTAGGCCCACAACTTAATCATATTGCATTGGAAATCATAAATGTTCCTTCCATACTTTCATGACGTCCCATTATAAATTTTTAAAAATGATTATAATATAGGTACAACTATATATCGACTGCTTGGTTTTACAGCCACTGAAATACTGAAACTAAATCAAATTTCAGTTAGCCTAATGGGTCTTTAGTCAAAAATTAGATGTGTAAAAGAAATTTCGTACATTATTCTTAGAATTACTTAGGTAAAAACCCCGTTCCGTAGCTACCGCGCCGTCAGTCAGCCGGGCCCTCTACCGCTATCAGTGCGTTTTAAAGATATCCAACAGTTATCGTTGGATATCTTTAAAACTAATGACCGAATCAAGTTGATATTTTCACAGAATATTTTTGAAACAGTTTACTTTAAGAACATGCAAAAAATCGTTTTTTTTTAAATCCTGCCTACACGTAACCCCTTAAATGTGCATCTTGAGAAGATATTAATAAATTTAGTCTTAGATTTACACTGCCATGATCAAAGAACTATGAACACCAAAAACAGTATACTTACTTATTAATTATAGTTTTATTATTGAAAATTACCACGAAAATACTGCTGTAATTATTGTACCTAATATATTAATGTACTCACAAACTTATTATAATTTTGACTTGAGCAAAGGATGGGAATAAAATACGTGAATGTTTATATAATAAACCGAGTGATATTACCTATAAACGAGTGCATTGGAGTTTTAATATCGTGCATATGTGAAATTGTTCATTTTATATTCACGTTCACTTAAATTTTACACTAAAAACATTAAGCTTTGTCTACAATCCACGTTTAAAAACCATCGTAGTTTTAAAATGTATTTTATACGAGTGTAAGCGAATATCCGAGTTTTAATATTACCGTGGATGCATCAAATAACAGTACGTTTTCATTTCTGGCAGTAGGTACTTATGCGGAATCTTCGCTCCGTGGCGGTTAACACAATTACTTATTCCCCTGTACACGAGGGGAAACATTTTTCATAAAAGGGGGTTGACCGGGAAATAAACAAGTGGTCCCGCACACGTACGTTATAAAGAGCTGTGTAAAATAGATTTATGGCCACAACCCCTTTTTAATGATCTGTGAAGGGTAGCAATAAATCCGCGGCACAGTCACGTGACAAACGGGAAAATTATGAGTCTTTTAATTTATTTGAATGTTTCACACTCGTGTGCAATTACTACCGGCCTTACAGCTGTCTGTGTGCGAGGCTTGATTATTTATTCGTTCGGAAAAATAAGCTCGTAAACAAATTAAATTATTACAATATGAAATTAAGTATTTTTCCGAAAATTAATAAAACAGTTAATATTATGGAAAACATCCATTTTTCTTATCTTAATTTCGGATTTCTAAAATTTTTTTTTTTTTTTTTAAATTGGAATTAGAAAAGTTCGATTACAACAACGGCGGCCCGATAACGTCGCGGAATATTTTCTAAATTTCAATTACTCTGTTGGTATACATAATAGGTACTTTACTACGAATGTCGAAAATATAAATTAACTGACAAATGTTTTTAATCTTCAAAGCATGAAATGTCTTATCAAAGCTCAAAACATCTGACATTTTAGAACTATATTAAATTACTGTAAGTTTAATGTTATATTATATGCTTTAATTCGTCTATTGTTGTTATGTTTTACAAAAAACGGTAGTATAATAAAAACTTATTGATTGTATTATTTGTATAAATCTACTTATATTATTTGATTAATTACACCTACATGTTTCGGAAATACCTCTCCATCGTCATTTTTTCTTTTAGAAGAAATATTGACAAAACTTTTTTTTTGGCTAAGGACCCTCGATATGTATAGCTATGCATTCGTTTGGTCTTTATCAATATATATCTTACTTTTACAGTGAGATATGCGATTTTCCGTTGGATGCAACATTTTTACCGTTGGTATTTCGGTGCTCTTCATACTGTTAACACCGTTATCATTATTCATACATATATATGTAGATTAGACCGGTCGCTAAAAGGGCGCTAACTTTCCTGCGGTCGAGGGTTCAAATTCCCGTATCCAGCAGCCGTAAATTTATTCCATTTTGACGGCGCAGAGTGCTTTGGCCTAGTTTGAGAGTGAAAAGTGAATCAAATGTTCACACATGCAGACAAAAAATGTAAGCTGCTTTGTTACTTCGGTTAAAAAATATACAATTACCATTATATATGCATGCATGGGTAATAATTTCGCCATTATATATTATATTTACGATTCACGCATACTTCGTATCTTTTCGTTATAATAATCTGGCAACATACAGATAATAAATAGTGCACATTTACAATAAAATATACTTTAAAATAAAATGGAGTTGGCTTCCATGACGCATCATTTTAAAAATAATTAAAAAAAAAGTTTAATTATTGCATTTTAATTTTTGTTATCCGTGCTTGAAATATTTCGTGTATTGGCTTAAAGTGATAGCGCGCACATGCGAGGTTCTCCATTAAAAAAATAAATCAAGAGCCTTAGTAGAGAACCCTGTTTTCAAAATAATCTAATATCTATGTAGATACTAACAAACAAAATAAATAAATATATTTTCTTCTTCACAAATAGTAAAATATTTTTGTGATGACATTATAAATATAATTAATAAAATAAACTTGGTTTTCACCACTTTTTATATTAAAAATATCAACATGTTTCAAGGCCTATGGCCCCTTCAATTATATCCAGTTATAATAAATCACATCTTTACAATTGTATCCTTACGAAGTGGCCATAGACCTTGAAACATGTTGATATTTTTAATATAAAAAGTGGTGAAACCTAAGTTTATTTAATTAATTATACAAATATTTTTTTTTTTTTTTACTAGCTACACCCGGCCACGCGTTGCTGTGGATCAGTCTGGTTAAATGGGAAAGAAAGAAACGAGAAAGCGCACTTTTCTAATGTGTTTGATTTAACAATGCTTGGGGTATGTAAATTTTTTTGTGGTTCCATTGTCTGTTCATATGTAGAGATTGCCTGGTTTACTGACTCTAGAACACGCAACATATAATTGTCAATGTGAAAAGCAATCTGTCTAGATCTAAACCGTATGATTCTAAAGATAGGCCCTGAGCTTTACTGATGGTGATTGCAAACGCCAGTGGATTTGGGAATTGAAATATTTTAAATTGAAATGGCGTATTCGTAAAGTACTTTTAATATAGCGTGTGTTGCTTTTACGTCCCACAGATGACGCAGTTTTTCAAAAAAACTCGATTTTACATTGTTACAGGTGTGACATCTCTACGATAATAGGTGGTAGGTTCATAAAAACATGTGCGTATTCGAATGCAACTTTGTTAAAAAATTTCATAGCAATCGGAACAGATTGAATTCGGAAAATGTTATTTTTAAATATTTATCAATCTAAAAAAATGTTTTATCTAAATATTTACCAATTTTAAGAGTAGCTTGTTGGAATTGCGGTTAGGACTCTTGCTTTGTGATCTAAAGGCCGCGGGTTCGAACCTCACTCCATACCAGCAAGTTAGTCCTATTTTCATAGCACAAGCGTTTAGCTTAGTTTTTTTTATATTTTTTATTTACGCTTCAATTGGCCAAGAGGCTCAATTACAGAAGCGAAACACATCACAAAAAACCTAGGCTTGAATAAATTACATAGATTGATTGTGACCTCACTGGGAACCCGGAATCCTCAGTGTGAGAAGCCAGTGTCATACCTACTGGGGTACGAGTACTGGGAGAGAAAATAGTAATAATATTGATGTAAAACGTATTCTGAGTTCGTAATAGAAAAATACTTTTTATTTAAAAAAAAAATTGTGCGAATTTTAATGCAAGTTTGTGTCAAAATTTCAAAACAATCGTTGAACAATTTTCGGAGATTTTAGATTTTGAAAAAACGATCATTATCATTTTTATTTCTATAAATATATAGTAGGTATACAAAAACAAAATAGGTATACGAAAACATGCGCGTATTTGAATGCAACTTTTATTAAAAAAATTGAAAGCAATTGGTGAAGAACTTTCGGAGATTTGAGATTTTGAACAATCGAACATTTACATTTTTATTTATATAGATTTTCGATATGTGTACGCTTAGTTTTTCCAACTTCAGTATAACCGATTGATAGTTAAAAAGCAAGACGAAATAAAATGCATTTTTCTCTAAATAAGACCGACTAGCTTTATATAACAACTCCATTTTGCTTTTGTTTCGGCAGTGTAAGTAATGAGCGTGAGCGTAACATGTTACATTGCTCCTACATAGCTTGAGATCTGGAAATTTTAATTTTAGAAATAGACCATTTTTTATTTGATGCTGTGGTGTGTGATCAGAAGCATTTAAGTGTAAGAACTCGAAGATCACGAAAGCGTACCCTGCAGCAATAAAAGCATAAAATCAAATAAAAATAAAGTGATGTATGCAGATGTATTAAATGTATTAAAAACATTTTTACATGTTATTTTACATGTTACAAATAATACATACATAAAAAACAAAAAAACAAAAAAAACAAAAAAACACAAAAACAAAAAAAAAAAAAAAACAGATGTATTAAAAAATTTATGAAATTATCAAAAAAAATTTTTTTACCATATATTTGTACAAATCAGTAATGTTAGAGCTATTTAATAAAAAAAAATCCCTTAAAAAATGATTTTCATTCCAAAAGTGTACATTATGCTCGTTAAAAAAATAATATAATTATCTAGGTAGGTACTGATTTTTAAAAAAAAATTATTTATGTACTTATTGACTTTTAAAAATAAAATTATTTAGATAGGTACTGATTTAAAAAATTATATTACTTTTATATGTAGATACCAATAAATAAATATCTAGATAGGTATTGATTTAAAAAATCAGTTAGGTAGGTACTCAATTAAAATGTAGGTATATATCTAGGAAGGTAGGTACATACTTTATAAGGTTACATGTCACTTGTGTCTTAGGTTCATATATTACGCTCTCGAAAATCCGGTTTGGATTCCAATAGAACCAAACAATTTGATTCCACAATAAAATAATATATTCGGTGTCGATATAAATGGCTTTCAGCTAGAACAGTCAACCACAGAGTTCTCCATAGAGTTTTATGTTACGCCATATTTGACAGTTTGCAGTAAATGATAGGATCATTGAAGATATTTGAACTGGCTGAACATGCCCTGTATATTTGCTTCAAGTTTGAATAAACTAGTATTGACCTCTCACTGGCTGATATTATCGGAAAAGGTACGAGTTTACATGGAAAACATAGAAAAAGACGAACACAAACTTGACAACTTACAACAAAACAATAAATAAAAAAGTTATTTATAATTGTATCTAAATATTAACACAAGCTTTAGGAGGCGTGTTATGCTTGTATCGTAATGTATATTAATAATTTTGTTATATATATTTGCTGTATAATTTATAAAATGCATGCCATTTTAATTTGGTGGAAAGTAAAACACGTTGCAACAAAAATTATATAATTTTATAATACGTCAAATACTGGCATTAATCTTTTTTTAAAAATATCTTAAAAATTACTTTATATGATTAATACAAATAATTCATCAAGTTTTATTTATAAAAATTACACACAGAAAAGATTCACAAAAAAGAGAGAAGAGAAGAGAAAAATTATTTTATAATTCAGTACATCATGTTATTTAATGAAGTATAATATGGCAGTCCAAACGAAAAATATGTTTACGTAATATATTATTTTTTAGAAATAAATACGTAACGCAGAATAAAATATTTCTGACAGTTATCATTGGAACATTTTATTATGATTTTACAATTACTTTGCTTAATTCTTAAAAAAAAATTAAGGCAATAATATAGTGTTATCAAGCAAGTTATGTTGAAAAGAATCTGAAAAATGTTATTTCAAGAATGTTCAACACCTTGATTACAAATTCATAAAGGAAATTTGCAAGTGAAACTAAAATAAATAAAAAACTTTATTTATCGAAAGTAACTTTATTATGGTTTTAAGTATTTTTTGATGGCATTTAATTTAAAAATTTGCGAGACGCGCCGCTTTTGATGGTATTTAGTTTAAAAATTTATGAGGAATCTAATCGATTATTTATTAATAATGTGCGTTTAAAATATTTTTCATATTACCATTTTTAACATAACAGAATCGCTCAAAAAGCAGTTCGGATAGGCCATAATATAAGGCATCTGGGCCTGCTTTTTACCATCGTCGAGGGAAATGTTGAAGGCAACAATCGTAGAGGTCGCCCGAGATTAAGCTACGTAGACCAGATTATCGGAGATGTGCGCTGTAGCACCACCAAGAAATGAAGAGGCTGGCAGGTGACAGAGAGGAGTGGAGAAAGCGAGTGCTTGTTGCAGACCAATCCTAGGATTGCGACCCAAAAAATAAAAATAAAAGGTATTATAGTACCTATCAACCCGCAATTTTACTTTTTTCCGAGACACGTACGAATAATTGCTGCCATTGCCGTATTTTTTAATACTTCTTCTTAAAAATTTTACACAATATTCTTCGAATGTCATACTTTAATATACTGTTAGTTTTAATAACGAGATTTTTAATGTGTCGTCACATAAAATTCACAAAAACATGCCTTTTTTTGTACGAATTAACCTAACCTCCCCCTTAAGGAAAATACGGTTAAATTATGGTTTAGAATATTTTTGCTGGGGACAGAGCCTCAAAGGTTAAAACGGTCTTCATTATGAGGGAAAAATGACGTAAAAATGTGGGTTAATGCTCAGCCGAGGGCGTTAGTTAAATCAGGACCACGCACGACAATTTGAGAATTTACATAAAAGTTTACACAAGTAGGCCAGTCAAGTAAAAATAAGTTGGTCATCCGATAGTTTCGGACCAATGAAAATTTTAAAACCTTCACAGAAAGGTTTCGCACGAACTGAACGAAAACCGGAAGTTTTTTCCACTTGTCGGGCTATGATATATCACCTGATCTACCATAATCACCAAGCTGTTGCCGAGAGCGCATTTACAAATTTAATAAATTTACGCCACGGGAAAAATAAACTTGTAATTAATTATTTTTTCAATTGATACAGCAACATTGTATAATAGATTGAAATTTTTTAAAAATATTGTTTGTATTATTTATATACATCTACTTATATTATTTGATTAATTACACCTGCATGTTTCGGAAATACCTTTCCATCGTCAGGGTGTTATATGTATATAATATATGTCAAAATATCAAAATGAATAATGTATTTTGTTTTTTGTTTATTTTAAAATTTATTTTTAAATATTATTGCTGAAGTTCTTGATTACTCGCAATTATTGGAAATTTTTTTAGAATTGGGCTAGTAGTTAAATTGAATTGATTTTCAATAATATTTTGCTTAACTAATTTGCAACGATTCTAAATTATTCAACTTCAGACCAAAATTTTTTATGTGTAAAATAGAAAGTCCTAAATTTTTATCAAAACCGTGATCGTTTTCTAATAGATGATTTGAAAATTCAGAAAAACCATGATTATTCAGACATCTCAAATGCTCTTTAACTCTTACATTGAAATTCCGACCGGTTTTTCCAATATAGAAAAATATTTTTTGTAATTACTCGTGGCGTCTGTTAGTTTGACGCAAAAACTTTGGATCGATTTTTAACCCTTTTCCCGTGATCCAATCGAGCTGAAATTTTGCAAGCAGACTCGTGGCGACAATCAAGAAGATATTTCAAATTTTCGTCAAAAAAAATTGATAATTATAGTATAATTTTGGATTTTTCTAATTATTAATGTTTTTTTCGTACAACTTACTCAGTTGTATGAAAATATTTCGACGCATCTGGTAGATACGAAAACTGATAAAATAATAATTTTGGATTTTTAGAAATTTTTATCTCTTTCTTAGCGTCGCTCGAGCGCTACGAGCCCAACGAGAAAGGGAGTATAATAAAAACTTGGTTTTTATGGGTTATTAATTGTCCAAAATCAGTTTAATGGTGTGCATTTCGATCAATGATGTTAATTATTAATCGAGTAAAAATGATGAAATTTGAGCTTTTAGGTCATGAGCCGCGATCATTTTCCTACCTGGCCATATTTCCGCCTTTCTTCCAGAAATCAGTTATTTAGAAACCTGAAACGTTTTCAAAATCGCTCCGCGCAAACAGAATAAAGACAACGTGCTCGGCGGGTAAATACTGTATCGTCTGCTTTTGTGTTATCGAGAGGAAGCGACAGGATGCTCCCCGGTGGAAAAATACTAAAAAAGCGTTTTCTTTCACGGGAATACTTCCGCAGTTCAGAATTTCGTCATATTTTATCGCGACAATCTTATGAATGTTCGTATATTTTTTTTCGTTATCGCGATAATGGAGCATACGGAATCACAACATCTAATGTGCTCCATTGACGCTAGTCCGCCCCAAATATAATATTGATGTATTTTGTTACACGCTATTTCGTTCGCCTTTGAGTGGGAAAAAAATGATGATTGTGCAGAAGCAACGCAGCAACTTTTTGCAGGGTCCTAAAGAGTAACTATGCAAACTTTAGTTTAGTTCGGTTAAAGGAGATTTTATTTGTGGAAAACAAACAGGCAGACGAACGTTCTATACTTTTATTTTATTAAAAAAAAAAAGATGGTGAATAGGTCTTTATTGACTCTGACAAATTTTTATTTTTATTTTTTAATTTAAAGACTATCGACAGGTCAGAATGACCCTAATGGATAGTCATTTAGGACAAGGTGATTAGTACAGTTACAATTTACGGTAATACATTAATATAAAACATTAATACATTATACAATATAAGTATAGTACAATAAGTGATTACAAGATGAACGAAGATCACATTCTCCGCACGACATAATAGGCATGTAGGCTCCCAGGTCAACTTAGTCAGAAAATGTGTACCCGCGCTTTGTGGCTATAAAATTTTTGTTTAGGTTGATTTCCGAAGAATTCGTCTTACACGCTCAAACTATTTTCGGTCAGGAGCGATATAATTTCTCCCATAAACTGAGGTTGTGTCATGTGAAATATGTCGATGTTGGGGTTACATGACGTGACCTCGTTGTACTGGTTTAGCATACATATAATAATATTCATACCTCGTGATCCATATTGGCGGAATCTTTTTCGGAATGTTCTGAAAACATTTAAAGCATTGCATTGCTACTCAAACAAGAAAAACTCAGCTTATTGCATGATAGTTTAATTCTCACAAAAAATTCTGTACGATTTGTAGTATCCGAGAACCATGATTGATTATTTTAGTGTTTGGTATCACTTATCCCAGATCTTATCAGATTTAGGATTTTCTGACATTTAACCAACTAAATTTACAATAGAACACCCACGACTGAAAATTTTAATACCCCCTGTAAAATAAATGTTTATTAATATAATTATCTCTAACAGTTCTTCACAATAATATGCACTGACAAGAATATGTTCCGCACTGAATCGTTAACCGTTTAAAACCCACCTAAAAATTCGTCGCTTGAGTTCGAATTCTTATTGTTACAATAATTAATAGTTACAATTAAATGCCGGCGAACCAACGCTGCCTATCAAATATCATACAAAATATCGTCGCCATAAAGCCAAAACTGAACAACTAACATATGACAAAATTGTACATGAGCATGTTTTAAGATTTTGATATTATACAATTAAATTTCTTATAAAATTATCATAAATATTAAACTTAGCAAGAAAATTTTTGGTATTTTATCACATTGGTCGTTTTCTTTGTAGAGTAAATTTGAGTAACTTGTTGGTATAGTGATTATGGCTCTCGCCTAGTGATCCAGTGGTCAGTGGTTTGATCCCCGTTCCGGGACACCAGCGTTTGCATCTCTATTTTTAAAAAAGTAACCCATAAAAACCAAGTTTTTATTATACTTCGTTTCTCATTGAAACAGGTTTTGCGCCTACTCTACGCGTCGGGCTCGAAAATTAAACAATATATAAATCGTTAAAATTTCGAATTATACTACATTCAGAATTATACTATATTTAATAATTAAAAATTGTAAACGAAAATTTATTACATCATTTTTATCGTCGCCACGAGTGTGCCTGCAAAGTTTCAGCTCGATTGGATGATGGGAAAAGGGTTAAAAATACATCCAAAGTTTTTTCGACAGACAAGCAAGCAGACGCTATGAGTTAAATGAAAGGGAGTAATAAACTAACCCATATAAACCAAGTATTTAATTTACTCCCTTTTTTTGTACATTAAGTTTACCATCATGTAATAATTGATTAACTGAAAATGAAATTTGTCTAGACAAATATCTATGTCAAATATCTCTTTACTATTTGATTTCTTCCCAAAAAACCGAATTGTGCTGTCGTCTGTTAACCAATTGTCATAAATTTTCGAAATTCGTAGTGAAGTACCTATTAGGTATACCTACCGATGGAGTAATTCAAATTTTAAATATTCCGTGACGTTATCGGGCCGCCGGCGCCGTCGGTAGTAATCAAACTTTTGTAATGTATCCAATTTGAAACAACCATGAAAATTTCTAAAAATCCAAAATTATACTATAATTACCATTATTTTTTAACAAAAAATTGATAGATATTCTTGATCGTCGCCAGAAGTCTGCTTGCAAAGTTTCAGCTCGATTGGATCATAAAAAAAGGGTCAAAAATCTATCCAAACTTTTTTCGGCAGACAAGCAGACGCTACGAGTTAAAAAAAAGGGAGTAAAAAAATTTTTTTTTTTATTAAATTGGTTTGTGTTTTCTGGGATATTCTGCTACGTTTTTACACCTTTCTACTAGAAGTTTTGGATCCTATTGCAGGATCCATTATCAGCGCTGATGTGTTTTTAGAAACACGAGGGAATATTCCAGAAAACTCTGATAAACTCAGATTCTGATCGATCTGATTATAATGCTGTTTTTCGTCATTTTCCATTTCTAGAAAAAATACCGCTGACGGCGAGCGAATATTTTCGGCAATCGCGAGTGCGAATCTCGATATCGCATCCGCAATAAAAATAACCGATAAAAGCGAACAACCGACGAAAAAACATTCGCGGCGATCGCTCGGCCAACGCGATCGCAAGACGCGAGAACGCGGCGGCAAGTTGAGCGATTTTTGCCATAAATAACACGCAGCGAATTGTGTCTAATAAATCACGGAAATATTCGTTATCAAATCTACCTGTTTACCGGCGAGCATAGATAATAATTTATCACACTGACAGCCGAATCTGCAGGGCTCTATGACTTGGGCTTATCAAGCGGGCCGAACGCGGCAGGAATAAAAATGTATCGAAACAATTTTAACCTTCCAGCGGGCGCGCTGATTAATCTCCCTTGAGCGGGCGCGTGTCGTAAATTTTACGTCATCAAGTTTTCTCCGTGTAAATGTTGCTTTCTTTACATAAATAATAGGGAATTGCTGTTAGGTTATGAAAATTCAATTCAATTCAATTCAATTTATTGAATAATATGTACATTACAAACTAAGTGTTCAAGTCATACATATTATGGAAGTATATATCAAGATAAAAATATTAAATAAATTAAAAATAGCATAAAATCTGGTCAAAGGTGTAGGAGAAACCCGCTTCGGAAAACCCCCTCGGACACATGGAATATATCGATACCCAAAGCGATTTTGTTCACAGCTGTGGCTTTTCCAACAGGCATAACCATCGGCAGGTCAGTCCTGTATATTGGAATGTAAAACAATCTATGCTGATTATGTCTAATGTAATTATCAGGAACATACAAACCAATGCTCTGCATAATTTCAGGATTATCGATCATACCGCGCAACAATAGATAAAAATGTGTAATCAAATACACATTCCTTCTACGATGATAAATGACAGTACTTTAAAAAATATATATTTGAATTAAATCATCAAAACACGAAACAGCACTCTAAATATGTTTATATAACAAAACAAAATATTTTAACTACCTATTAATCAGAATCAATATGTTCTGGATTGTGTCTTTTCAAACACGTCTTAAATAAAAAAAGTACATTTACGCTATAAAAGAAACGATATAAATGAAAAATAAAAAGAAAAAAGTAGTTTATTTAATATACTTACACTTTAAGGCGCGTGTTGTAATAACGAAAACTTCTAAGCACACCCGGTTCGTCTGTAGTTTAGAGAGACACTGACCCTCGAATGGCTCGGAACTCGATGCTTGCGAAGTGGTACAGTTGCCGGCAAACTTCTTGAAATTCTTTGGCGAAGTGGGGGAATGCGCAGAAGACAAAATTTGGGTCTCTTTGGTGGAAAGGTACGTGCGCAAACTTCCTCCCACTACGCCGTAAAATTTCAAGATGTTTGCCGGCTACTGTAAAAGTGGGAGAAAGGATAAGGTGCAATTGTCGTCAATTTTATGGCCGCGTGCCCGCTGAAAGGTTAACACCGCCGCGCCGAGTCAGCGAATGAATCGCCCCGCATTCCAAATTGATAGATTCGTGGGCCGGTTTTAAAACGCCTTTCATTTCCGAAAATTATTTTACTTTACTTATTCGGCCCTGGTTTTTCATAACGGGGGCTCCGGGTTCGATTCCCGACGATCACAGTACAATTTATATACACATATAGTTTATAAGTTGTATACACAGTACAGTTTATACGTATACGCATATTTATATATCAAGGTATGTTTTTTAATTTTATATTTCAGACACGAATGATCAATTTGTAAGTTCTATAAAAGTGGGCCGTGTATAAAATGTGTATGGATAAAATGAAAATATAAATTGATCTAATTATTATGAAAAACTATGTACGTGACAAAAACATTAACTGTATCAATATTTGAACTGTGTAATATATCCGTCCATTGATATAAACGACTTGTATGCACACCAATAAAAATATCATTAAAATAACCAACAAATAAAACAAGTATTTTTTGGTTTATTTGTAATATCTTTTGTTTTTTGTAATATCTTTTGTATTATATTGTTTTCTCAGCATGTTGTAGGGTTAATAATAAATAATCAATGAAAATACAGTAATGAAACACGGAAAAAAGCTTTTCTACATTATGAACGATCAGATGGACAGGAACAGGGAACTGTGAGCTGTGTTTATTGAAGGATCCAAGCAGACGGCAGGACGTTTTGGCAGACCCAGATTGAGGTGGGTGAAGACGGGAGGAGAGATCTGAGCCACTCCATGCTCCTTTCGTCGAATGAAGTGGAATGGACCAAGAAAGAGGCGCCTAGTAACGAGTCGTATACGGTTAGGTTAATTTAAAATTTGTTGTAAACTAGCGATTTGTACTAACCCGTTAACGCCCACAAGAAAATATATTTTTTATTGTTATTTATTACGACATACTAAGCAAAGATAAAATATTTTTTTTGATAAATAAATATAAATAAATACATAAAGGTCAATAAAATATGACCTAGCATGTGGTAACTGTTATAAAATATTGTTATACTGATAATATCTCACGTTATATATCGTCGCTGTATATATAATTAAGCCTATGTGCCGTTTTAGTACATTCTGAAATAATCGAATGAAAAAATAATTGCACAGACTAGATTTATAAAAAATATTTTAAATAATTACTAGCCAGACTTGCCAGATGAACGCTAATGTTTTTTTTAGGTATCTTTCTTTTATTTATATGAAAAATTGACAAATTGATTCATTCATCTAAGAATGTATTAAACGGCACATACGCTTAATTATATATACAGCGACGATATAGAGAGTATAAACATACATAACAATAAAAAAAACTAAAAACATTTTATTATTTACTAGCTGTAACCCATCAAAAATGATGGTTCTTTTACATCTCGGTTCCTAAGGAATAAGTTTTTATTTATTTTATTTAAAAAAAAAATTCAAGAAATCGAAAAAAAAATGTTTAGTAAAAAATTTTTTTAGAAAAAAAATTACTATAGTGTTGTTACGGAAATTACACGAAGTTACGGGAACAGACAGACAGACAGATGGACGGACGGATGGACTGACAGATAGACAACGAAATTATTATTATTGGGATAATAAAAAACGATAAAAACCTAAATAGTCTTGTCTTAAATCTTCAAATCCGTATTACGATGATAATAAACCAATGATATTTATTTTTGGATTATTGCCAAATTAATTTTATATTATAATTAATTAAGTTCACTACCATCGTATAGTTTTGAAATATGTAATTATTTCAATAATAATTATTGAAAAAAAAACACCTAATCACCCTTCGAACAGGTGTACACAGGGTGGGTGGTAATGAGCTTAAACCGTCGCTTTTCGATAAACAAAGTTCGTAAAAATGTGCAGAGTTTTATTTATTTCTAAAAATCTTTATATTATTTTAAATTTATTTAATAGATAATACATATGATTTCTTTTATAGCAATGATAACTAGCAAAAATTAGCAATCAAATTATAAGTGTGTTATACCTCACCAAAGAGAATTAAGATTCTTGCGTGTTTGTATATTTATTTTAATTTATTCACCTTCATAGTAGTTTCCGTTACATATAATATACAGGGTTATTTGTAAAACATAAATAACCTCGCAGGACTATATTCCTGCCTTGATTATGAGCCGAAAATGTTCCAGCTTTTATGACCTAATATCAATAGTTTAGGAGATATGCGACATCAAAGTTTGCATTTTTTTTTCATTATTTCTCACTTATTTTTTGTAAAACGTTGGACTATCATTACAGTAACTTATATTGAATATGAAAAATTCATTACCATTAATACCAGTCAAATAAAAAAATAAAAACCTTCGAATTCCAATTGGAATTTTTTCAGGGTTTTTATCATTTTATTTAACTTGTATTGAAACGAATGAATTTTTCGTAATCGACGTGAGTTGCTGTAATGATAGTCCAAAGTTTTGCAAAAAATAAGTCAGAAATATTGAAAAAAAAATGCAAACTTTGATGTCGCATATCTCCTTAACTATCAATATTAGGTCATAAAAGCTTGAACACTTTCGACTCACAATCAAGGCAGGAATATAGCCCTGCGAGGTTATTAATCTTATACAAATAACCCTGTTTATATAATTTTCTTAGCACTTTTGGAACGCATTTTTCTGAATGGCAGTTACAGAAGCTCTGTCTTTATCTTCTCGATATTGGCAAAACGTCTTCACTTCATGTTTTTTTTTTCATCTTCGGGAATAAGAAGAGTCGCAGAGGGTCATGTTTGATGAATACGCAGGCTAGGGCATCGTAACGGTGCTTTTTTTGACTAGACATTTTGATTTTTTTTTTAAATTTAAAATTTGAAAAAAAAGTTCAATTTTTTCAGTGAGTAAAGAATCGCCAAGAATACCAAAACAACAGTCTGCCAAATAAGCACCCAACAGGGCTACCAATATGATGATATGTCGGAATCGAGTGAATAACACGACAAAAAAAAAAAGCGACACTCGGACTTATATAAACCGCGAAATTCAAAAATTCCGAGAATTTTTTTTATAAAACCCGTTATTACACCCGTGCTCATCGGAGAAATTATTTATTTAAATGAAGATAACAATTTATAATTAAATAAATGTACATCAGTCTTTTTTGGGTTCATTTATGGTTCTTGAGATTATTTCTCGAGCAGAATTTATGCTTCTATCTATATAGCAGGGGCGTGCAGTGGGAACATCGCAACATGACTTTTACGTAACCAATTATTTGGAAAAAAATAGGAATATAACATATATTTCGTAATATTTCTATCACAATTATTATCATAGTATTCATATTTTGATACACCATAATAATCTGTCGCATAAATATTTAATTTCTATTTTTTTTTTTCAAAATATACGTTTACAAAAAAGTCATGCTGCAATGTTCCCACTGCACGCGCCTGCTATACAGGTACTTACTTGTATCTAGGTTGGTAGCCCTCTAATTTCTATCAAGGCTTGTATTTTTACATGCTCTTTGTCTGTTGTTTATTTTTTGTTGTGGTGGAATCTTGTAATTGATTTTTCGCCGACTCCCGACAAGCTAAAGCTCTGAAACTTTCAACATAATGATTTCGATTTTCAACATAATTCGATCATTTTTTCGATTAAATTCACTCACATTTAATTAACAATCACGTCGCTCGCAAGCCCGCAGAAACAGCTGAAGAACATGCCGTTCGAGAATTTGTTTTTAACTTTGAAACAAAGTTTTTAATATTTGGGTACCTACTGCATGGGTGATCTTAAAATTCGATTACGAATGTATTCAAAGAAAATTTATAAAAGCGTGACTTATTTTTACTTGTTAAAATGTCTTAATTAAACATGTACACACTCCATGTATTATAAATAATATGAACTGTCAGAGAAGTATATTATATTACACGATTAATTTTTGCGCCTAGCACACTGAATCCGTTGATCAAATGAAATATGTCAACACTGTCATAATGTCTCCAGTATCTCGTTAATTATACCTTACGACATAATGTTGGAATCTGGATACATGTATATATATATTTTTTAGGACTTAATTGGTTGGTAGCTCCAAACATTTAGGTATGTAGTATATATTCAAATTAAATTAAACGTATTAATTTGAACTTTTTAGTTTTGATGAACTTCTTTAACCATTATTTGAAGATTTTTAACAAAAACCTGGTTTTAAACAGTTCGTTCTATTAATTTAAAATAAATTGAGCTTTGTGATGCACACACGAAGTGTTAAATTAAACATGACGATAGTTTCGAGAGGAGCAGACCCTCTCAACATCAGGTGTAATTTATAACTAACCTAAATACAGAAATTTTATTTGAGTAGAGTAATGGGTCGCGGAGCAGTGGGGTAATTTTTTTTGTGTGGTCTTCAAGGGGAAGATGAAGCGGAGACTTTTGTAAGAAACTGATGCTGTTTATGAGTGTTTTCTCAGAATTCAAGTTCTTTTGTACTTAGAAGATTGTATATATTCTAAGCTTTGTGATTTTAACGGCTTTCATTATCAACCCTTTATGAGGAACCGAGTGTAGTAGTTTTAGTCTGTGATTATCGAAAGAACGGTTAGTATTAATTATACGGTTGGCGAATGCTGAGAACCTGTGTGTATTTTAAAGTTCAATTTAGTTTAAATTAAAATAATCATGTTGCATCACAAAGTAACTGCGATATCAATTAATAATATAACAGTCTTTTTCTTGTTTAATTGTTAAAATATCTAAAAGCAAACATTGCCGGAACCTCAAAATATTTATATTTTAATGTTTCATTTTAACCCATTTTCTTCCTTTTCTCGTCACGTTGATAATTACTTTTATTATATTATTTATTATAACGTGAAGTATTGGAAGTTTATATAAATCAAGTCCTTTTTTTCCAAATAACGATAACAAGAGAACAAAACAAAGAACAAATAAAATTGAATAGAATAACAACAAAAAAACAACATAAAATTAATCAAAATGTAGTCTGCTTTATTATTTACAAATTCTTGTCAACGTTGTACAAGTTTTTCGTTACCTCTGTGAAAATGCTCACTTTTGTGTACTTGACATTCCATTTTGAAGGTTATAATGAAATTAAATTATAAATGTAACGAAAAAGCAAACAATATCATGTAGCGAAAAAAATTTGTTCAAAGGAAGTATCAGCTTAACCGATTTGTTTTACTTTTGATGTGCATTTTAAAATTTGAAAAAAACAGACACTTATTATTTTAATATGCACTGCAAAGAAATATTGTTAAATATTTAATTCTGCTTCGAAGTATAAGTACCTTGAAGATCTATAGAGTATGATAAAAAAGATGAACGAAACATACTTGCACAGCGTTTTCGAACTTTATAAAGTACAAAAGAAAATATTTTTATTTTCATAGAGAATAATACCTGCACGATGAAATTGAATATTAGCTTAAGTCAAAGTGAAACGTGGTATATTTTATTTTAATTTTATTTTATTTTCATTTATTGGTTTTCTTACAGCCATATAATTAATCAATCTTGAAAAAAAAAAATAATTGATGTACAGAGTTTTAGGCCAATTACAAGAAAACACATATATACAATCGATAAAAAAATAAGAAAAAACATGTCCAATAGTGAGTTTGTGTATTTGTGTGTTTATTTATTTATTTTGTTTTGGGAAAAATTAACAGCAAAACAATCTTAAAAATTTTCCACTAAATTTAAAAATTTACTTTAACATACATTAATAGCGAATGGAGAGGGTGGAGGGGAATGTGGGACAGGAGTAGAAAGGAAGATATAAGATATAATGTACAAATTAGTTTGGGTGCGGTATATATAAATAACATTTTTAAATTCAGTGGAAAATTTTTAAGATTGTTTTAAAATAAATAAATAAATAAATAAACACACAAATACACACACTCACACAAACTCACCATTGGACATGTTTTTTCTTATTTTTTTATCGATTGTATATATGTGTTTTCTTGTAATTGGCCCAAAACTCTGTACATCAATTATTGTTTTTTTTCAAGATTGATTAATTATATGGCTGTAAGAAAACCAATAAATGAAAATAAAATAAAATAAAATAAAACATGTATACAACTATCGAAAAATTGTTAGATGTGGTGATCAATCATGGGTGGAATCGTGAAAATTACATTGTGTAAAGTGATCACTTAAGCCAGCCTTATGACAGACCGTAAGCTCTGTAAACACCCAAAGACTTCCACAC
The DNA here is from genome assembly GCA_016648135.1 of Agrypnia vestita. Lineage (NCBI taxonomy): Eukaryota > Metazoa > Arthropoda > Insecta > Trichoptera > Phryganeidae > Agrypnia > Agrypnia vestita. The sequence continues at coordinate 72,170 of JADDOH010012776.1, forward strand.
CTACTTTCCCATAGAAATAGCTTCGTCTTTGTGAGATATCTTTAACACACCTTTATGAAAAAACTTGTCTGAATTAGTTTGATACATTTTGTCCATGAACGGTTGTGTTAAAATTTTTCTACACCAATAAAGCATATAGCTCATGATAAAACAATATCTCGCATACCACACATCAGTTTTTCATCAATTTTTTTATGTATTTGTCATTAAAATGTATGGATAAGTAATCTGAAAAAGTTTGTATCCATTTAAGCAATTACTCGTATTCCAATTATTGTAAAGCATCTTGGTATTATGCAGTTTTTTGCCTCTCCTGTAAAGTCTGCATTGTATTGTATTGTTGTATTGTTTTATCATGAACGATATTGTGCTTTGAGCAGTCATTGCTCGGCATATAAAGTAATTTTATGGGTTGGCAGGTTGGTTTCTCCGACTTTCACATTTGACCATCTCGCGTAAATTTTTGTCTTCCAAAATAAATTAATCTGAATACCTATGTAAAATATTTTTAGTAAATTTCATGCTGCGATATTGTGAGCGTACTAATACTCTTACAAAACCTTCGCCAACAGCTATCGATTGTAAAAATCGAAGGGCATTTATCGACTTAAAATTGGAATTTAGGAATCTTTTAAATAAAAAAGGCACACTTAAGAATAAACTGAGCTCCCGAAAGGAGTAATTAGTAATTAATGAATGGAATCAAATGTCAAGTTACCCAGTAAACAACCCTTTTATCCTACGGATTGTAATTTGTTTTTCTTTATTAAATAACAAAGACGAGATTCTTAACATTGTAATATAATACGTTACACTCGTATACTCCTTTAAAAGATTTTTGTTTCAATATATATTAATATAACATCAAGTTCTTAGCAACGGTGTTGCCATTTTATAGTACTGGCTAGTTTGAATTTCGATTTTTGAAATTTCAAATTTAAATTAATGTCATATTAAAGCTATAACATTTTTTATTCAATATTAATTAAAAATATTGATTTTAATCTTTGTATAAATCTACTTATATTACTTACTTATATGGTTATAACTTTAAACAACTATCTATACTATGTCAATTCTGTAAATTTTTGCTGTTATACTCTTTGGATTTCTTATATATATATTATTATGTAAAAGGGAATTCGGTGCCGTATATTGAAATTAATAAATAAACAAATAATGCCTATTTCTCCATGACAAAATTTGTCCACACACTGCACAACGAACCACTTTAAAATTACATGAGCATCGACTGGACTCTTCATCACCCTCCTTATTCTCCTTACTTAATATTTTATTTAAAATTACATATTATTTAATTTGTTTAAGTACTACGTACATTAAATATAGAGAACGCGTATTCCTAAGTCTTATACCTTCAGTTTTGTATGTTACAGACATAATCGTATTTATTCTTAACTTATATTTATGAAATTATATTTTATAAATGCTAGATTAACAAAAAAATATTTTTTCCCATTTTATCACATGCATATAAATATAAGACATGCCTGTTTTAACACAGATTTTTTAGCAAGAATAAGTAAAATACAATTAAGAATAGTGGATTAAAATTGTACAGAAATATTGAAAAGTAAAAGAAAACACAATCACTTTGTGTAATACCACAAGGTTTTATAAAAAAACGACTGTGATTTATTTTATCTTATGTGTCAAACCACAAAATGATTGCTTTCTTCGAAAATATAATAAAAAACTATTACAAAATACTAAAAAAAAACATTTTATTTTTTAACATTTGGGGTGAGGTAGAGGTTCTCTTTCTGTCCATAAATAACCAAAGATGTAGATACATAAATGTATAAAAATATAAAGCTAAAAGTTATATTAATAAATATATTTAATGGAGAAATAATAAAATAAAGTTAATTAAACATCACGGTGATCCCTGCGTTGTTTACTGGGACTTGTGATAAATTAACTAAATTAGGCAAGGACAATTATTAAATGATATCAATATAAACCAGACAGAAAAGTAAACATAATCTAGACTTCATTAGTATGACCTCATAACAAGTAGAGGTGAAGAGCTCTATTTGTTATAAGGTCATACTAATGAAGATAAATAGATGATATTGCATAGTATAATCAATAATTAGTAGAAATAATTTATTATGAAAGAATGCAAGCCATTTTTAAATGATATTTTCGCTGATTTGTTATTTGTTATTGTAATTGTTAGCAATTTGAAATTATCTTGAATTATTAATTTATTAAAAGAAACTTTACTTCGTAGAATCAGCCTCATAATGAAGTCTTCTATATTATATTTACATAATAATGATTTTATGGAAAAAAAACTTAATAGTACTTAAATAAAATAATTATCTTATGGGGTTAATTAAAATTATATGTAATTTTAAATTAATTTGGAAAACTCAGTTCAATAACTTGTACGTTATATTTTAAAATAAATTTTCTGTAGTATCTAGTAAATTTGTTTAATTATATTGATTTTAAATGTCTCTAATTGTTACTGTTTACTTGTGTACTAATCATCGTTTACATAATATATAGTTCGTTTCTGCTGTTCATTTATTTTATATTGCTACATTTATATTGTTACATTTTGTATTCTTCATCTCTCTTAAATATGTTCTATTTATATTATTATTTTTAATTATTTACTGTAAAACGTGCTTTGTGTTAGGCATATAAAAATATATATGCCTAACACGCATATAAAAATCCTTAATTTTCTTGTTCTGTAAAAGCTCATTAATAAATAAAATTAATAAATTATTTTACGCCTTTACATTTAAACCCCAGCCAATTTAACATTAACCTACTGCCTTTTCTTTAAAATGAAATTGGAAATGTGAAAAAAGAAGTTTAATTTGAGATCAGCTGGTCTTGATTTTTCACCCGAGTCCCGGCGCTAGGGATGTCTGGCGCTAGGGATGTCTCGCGGTCGTGTATTTATTTTTATGTTCTCGCGGAACTTGCGGAGGTACACACGCGGGCCCTAACGGCCGGGGTGTCGCCGTATGAATTTAAATGAAATAAATACGACCAACTTGCGCAGCACCGCTACTTGACAACGACTCCGACGAATACTACTTTGGGCCGCTACGTGACCGGATGAACGCGGAAAGGCAGCGGCGGCGGAAGATACAAGCCTGGAAATAAGGCTGCGCGAAGTTAAAACTTAGAAAACCGCGCTCCCACATACCTGGAATGTTCGACTCGCGTCCGAGTAGGGGTCGTTTGCGATCGTTGAATTGCCTGCAGAAAAATATCGAATGAAAAAGACTGTGCATTCTAATAACGCATTACGTTTTCGGACGGTTCATGTGTTGAATTATTCGGCATCCATAGAATTGATAAATAACTTGAGTAAATTCTTCTTCTCTTCTATGGCTTATGACCACGCCTACATACTCACCGGACTCTAATCTCCACTCCACTCCTCACGCTGTCCTTTAGTCTTAAGTATAGTATTAGTAACATTACTGAAGATGATACGTTAACTTCGAAATCGTTCTTATCGTTATAAATGAATTTTGAAAGTAAATAAAGTTATCATTTTTACTCCCTTTCTATTAACTTGTGGCGTCTGCTTGTCTGCTTGTCCGACGAAAAGACTTTGGAACGATTTTTAACCCTTTTAGCGTAATCCAATCGAGCTGAAACATTGCAGACAGGCTCGTGGTGACGATCAAGAAGATCTATCAAATTTTCGTTAAAAAATAAAATAATTATTGTATAATTTTGTATTTTTTGAAATTTTAAATGGTTTTTTCATACAACTTACTAAGTTATATGGAGATTCCGACGCATATGGTAGACACTTAACCTGATTATAGTATAATTTTGGATTTTTGAAAATTTTTTATTACTCCCTTTCATAGCGTCGCTCGACCGAAGCCCAACGCGTAGGTTAAGCGCCAAACCAGTTTTCACTAGTAAATGAGAAAGGGAGTATAATAAAAACATGTTTTTAATGGGTTAGTTTATAATATATTCTTTAAAATGCCCTTTCACAAAGTTACACAAGAAAATTTCGAATTATTTTTTAATTCCCAATATACTTTAAAGATTGTCGATCCATAAAATCCTTCCGATGTACATGAACTTTAGCGACTGTTCAGCATTTTATATAGGTAAAATGGCACGTTGTTTTAATATAAGAAAAAAAGAACACCCAAGATTTCTTAGTAGTAATAATTTATCAAATTTCGCAAAACATCCTTTGGATACAGAACACACAAGAAAATGACATTAAAATTTTATAAATTTATAATAAAGGCTTTTGTTTAGGTATATTGAAGTTATAGGAATCATTATATCCTTCAACTCTAAATCAAATATGATTTATAACCAATTAAATTGAATGAATTATATATTATATATTTAATAAAAATATACTTAGTTGTCACCACTTTTATACTGAAAAATATCAACATGTTTCAGACTCCGAAACATTTTGATATTTTTTAATATTAAAGTGGTGAAAACTAAGTATATTTTTACTAATTATATTAATAATGTCACCACAAAATTATTTTGCTGTTTTTGAAGAAGAATAATCTATTATTGAATATATTCCCCATTTCAATGTCTCACTACCAAAGTCCTCCTCTTTCCCCCACCACAAATGAGGTCTCACATCCACCTAACACTTGTACGCTTTACAAATTTATTTTATGGAAGTTTTTGTGTGTCCACCCTGATGAAAATACAGTAATGTGTGAAATCGGTAGACATTTGAAAGCAATCAATATTAATCAATTAGTGCATATTATAGATATCTCACAGAGACGAAACTGTATTAATTATGGGAAAGTAGGTATAGAAGTCATTTTGGGTGTAACAGGACTTATGACCTGTCTTTTTATGGTTGGCTTAAGTGATCACTTTACACAATTGTAACATTCGCCATTTCCACCCATGATAGAATATACCATGCTTATTCATTTTTTTTTTTTTTTTGGAAGTTGTATATATGTTCAAATTGCGTGAAAAGCTTTCATATATGAGTTGTAAGCGCCTTTTCCATGCGGCCTGTACAAAGCCATTTTCATTCCCCTAAATCCCCACAGATGTCGCTAATGAGAAAATCTACATTGATTTTTTACGGAATTTTGAGAGCACTATACTTTATTGTGTAATGAAATTCATCCGAATACTTGCATTACACTAGGATACGCCAGGAAATATTATTTCCAATTTTGTTAAATTCCTTTTTTACCAGTATTTACAATTCAGAATATTTTGAGTTTGTTCAAATCTTTCAGAACAGTGCTGGATTTATGTCACAGAGACATTATTAATCAATTAGTGTATATTATAGATATCTC
>JADDOH010012777.1:0-19224 GCA_016648135.1 Agrypnia vestita
CAAAACTCTCAACAGAAGATGCAATATGTCAACTAACGGAATTCTTAGTTACACAATTAGATAAAGACAAACGTTGTATTGGGATCTTTTTGGACCTAGCCAAAGCCTTCGATACGGTGTCTCATCCACTGCTGCTGCACAAGTTATCAGCTTTGGGAATAAGGGGAACGGCTTTGGCATGGTTTGAAGACTATCTAAATAACAGGGTCCAGGTGGTTAAATCAGGCGGTCACTGCAGCAGCCTCCACAAAACATCATACGGAGTACCGCAAGGAAGTGTTTTGGGACCCACGCTCTTCCTCATATATGTCAATGAAATGTGTAACTCCAATTTAGAAAACGGTAAAATAATTTCTTTTGCAGATGACACAGTGCTTCTTTTTCAAGATGATTCCTGGGAAAATGTTTTAAAAAAGGCACAAAGTGGATTGAATCGAATAACAGCATGGCTTGACAAAAAACTACTAACAGTAAATGCTTCAAAGACAAAATACATTTGCTTCTCCATCAGTAAAAGAACAGTAATAAAACAGCCCAAAAATCTACAGATTCATACATGTCAATCAAAAGATAAACCCTGTGATTGTACTAATCTGCAGTCAACGGAAGATATAAGATATCTAGGTGTGTACATAGACCAGCATCTTACCTGGAGAAAACATATTTTGAATCTCACAGTCCGAATAAGAAAGTTAGTTTATTTTTTCAAAGAAATTAGAGATGTACTCGACGCACCGACAAGAAGAATAGTATACTATGCACTGTGTCACTCACTCATTAATTATGCAACTGTCAGTTGGGGTGGTGCAGCTTGTACTATATTAGATTCATTAAGCAAAGCCCAGAACATGGTATTGAGAGTTCTTCATAAAAAGCCATTTCGTTTTCCTTCAGAAGAACTTTTCAGAGAATGTCACGTCCTGGACATCAATCAAACATATTTACTCAACACTTTAAAATATTTTTTCCGACATAAACAAGATCACCAACAAATAACTCACTCACATTCAACAAGGGCACAGGTGAACTGCAACTATTTTGTACCAAAATTCAAAAAAACTTTTTCACAAAGATTTCACCTCTTCCAAGCACCAAAAACATTCAATACTCTTAACACTAAACTTAAAACATGTAGCCTTAGTCTCGCGTATTTTTCTTCTAAAGTGAAACTCTGGCTGCATGAAAAGGGAAGGAAGCATGCCCAAAACCTATTAAAAGCCATCATATAAACTAAATTTAAAATATACTATTCCTACAAGAACATTCTGTCACTTACTGTCTTACTGTTACTGTCATCTTTTTAAATACTTTTAATTGTTTTATTTTATTTTATTTTATTAATATCCTATTCAGATCATTTTTTTCACTTACTGTCTTACTGTTACTGTGATCTTTTTAAATACTTTTAATTGTTTTATTTTATTTTATTTTATTAATATCCTATTCAGATCATTTTTTTCACTTACTGTCTTACTGTTACTGTCATCTTTTTAAATACTTTTAATTGTTTTATTTTATTTTATTTTATTAATATCCTATTCATATCATTTTTTTTCACTTACTGTCTTACTGTTACTGTCATCTTTTTAAATACTTTTAATTGTTTTATTTTATTTTATTTTATTAATATCCTATTCAGATCATTTTTTTCACTTACTGTCTTACTGTTACTGTCATCTTTTTAAATACTTTTAATTGTTTTATTTTTATTTTATTTCATTAATATCCTATTCAGATCATTTTTTTTCCTTTGTCTATAATATAATTAATTAACACCATTATTAAATGGTAAACATTTAATTATTACTATTACTTAATTTTAATTGGCAATAAGATTTATTCACAAATGTTATATAAATAATAAATATTCTTGAACATTATACTACTGGAAGAGCACTGTCTGCTATAATACAGTAAATTACTAGTGTAGCAGGCAGGGCGTCAAATCAATTTAGTGTTTACTTGCTGCCAAGACACTCAACAACAATGAAAAAAGCTTCATTAAATTTTGTAAACACTGTAAACATTTGTAACATTGAACATTGAATAAACATTGAATTGAATTGAATAAACCATCGCTACTAGACAGATAGATAGATCAGATACAAATATCAAATAACTATACCGAAAATAACCTGTTAAAATAATGGATTAACCATCACTATTGGCTATTATCACAATTACAGAAAAAATGTTAAAGAAAATAATATAATTAACCGTGAACAAGATATCTAATATTGCCGATAAAATTTCCTATTGGAAATTTGAATGAAATATTTGTTAATGAACTCAAATGCGCATTTAGCATAGCATAACATAATTTTATACACAAGTTTTTTTAAGGATGGTGATATTTTAATTGTAAGAATTTGCATAATCAGCTAGTTTTCGATAAGAGAGTGACAATGCACATTTCTTCCCTGTATCCTTCAAATTTAAAATTTATTGTTAAAACAATAAATTCAACAAGCTAATCCTTCCAAATAATGAGTATTACATAAATAGGTTAAAAAGTGAGTTAACGCCGAAAGCATTATCAATTTTTTGCTGTAAAATTCTTAATGAGACAGTAAAAAAATATGTTAAATGCAATTTGGTGCATTGAAAAATTTAATGGTTATCACAAACCTGGCGAGCGCCGGCCTCCCCTCTTAGTTGCCAAACCAGCTCGGAGCACTGTGCCAAGCCTGTAGCTCCCAATGGGTGTCCTTTGGAGATCAGACCTCCGCTGGGATTCACTACGTATTTTCCTCCATAGGTATTGTCCCCTGCATCGATGAATTGTCCTGCTTGACCCACAGGACATAGGCCGAGAGCCTCGTAGGTTATCAATTCATTAGCGGAGAAGCAGTCGTGCAGCTCTACTACATTAACCTGTTCAGGTGTGGTGCCCGTCTTCTCAAACAATTTCTTGGCCGCCAAAGCCGTCATGTCGAAACCTATCATTTTAACCATACCTTCAGAAAGGGACGATGGTGGATCAGTAGCCATTTCCATCCCGAGAATCTCAACTGCTCGAGACATAAGGTTATTTTTCCGTACAAAGTCTTCACTGGCCAGAATAGCAGCTGCAGCGCCGTCACTGGTAGGGCAACATTGCAATTTGGTCAGAGGACCGAATACCTTTGGGGAATCCAACACTTGTTGCAGGGTGTATTCGTCTCTGAACTGTGAGTACGGATTGTTAACAGAATGTTTGTGATTTTTCTGAGCTATTTTTGCAAAGTGAATGGGTTTTGTTCCATACTTTTTCATGTGCTCGATGCCAGCATTGCCAAAAAATTGAGCAGCAATAGGAGAACCGTCCAACCCAGCCAGATCTACCATCCTCTCTACATGTTTATCCAGAGGGTTAGTGCGGTCGTTAAACTTTGAACTTAGAGAACCTCTCTCCATTTTTTCAAAGCCCAGGGCTAATACACAATCATTGCCAGCTTCTATAAATTGTTTGGCCAAAAATAAAGCAGAAGACCCCGTAGCACAGTTGTTATTCACATTGTAAATGGGTATACCTGTCATCCCCACTTCATACAGGCACCTCTGTCCGCAAGTGGAGTCTCCGTAGACATAGCCGACAGAGGCTTGCTGAACTGCAGTGTACGGGACATTGGCATCACTCAATGCCTTTGATACGGCCTCTTTACACATGACAGGATAGTCGAAATCATCTCTTTTACCTGGTTTCTCAAACTTCGTCATTCCGACACCGATAACGTAAACTTTTCTAGGTGCCATTGCGGAATGAAATATTTTTAAGAGAATTAGAATTTCACAATTAATGCCTAGTACTTTTATTTTACAGGTGACACTCGACACGACCACAACCTAACGTCAACATCTACCGAACTGTCAAGAGTTATGCGAGTAGAAAAATTGCGCAAGCTGAAACCGGTAAATCGCTGGACTTTACCCCAATTCAACCATTATGACGAAGACACGAACGACACGATAAGTTAGATTAACAACGACGCTTGTAAGTAACCTGAATTGACCTGAATCGACAATATAAAAAGCTGAAGATGCTTTTGGATATTGCTGTATTATTATTACATTTTACTGTATTTATTATTGCTCGTAACAGTACAGCATTAACGTCTTGTCGGTTCGTAAGGATAATAATAATAATTAATATAAAATACGATGACAAACGATATCCACGACAACCAGCCCCGTAATCACGTATAAATATAAAAAATATACAGGGCCTCTATATACTCCCTATGACGATCAGCTGTTGTGAGTTGTGATCAACGAATGAACAGTACAGTAGAACCTCATTTATCTGAATCCTGATTATCCACGTTTCCGTACTATCCAGACCAAACGTATGTATTTTTAAAATGCTATGCAATTACAATTTAATAAGGAGGAAAGTGATTCACAGCATATCAGGGTTGGTTTGACATTTTGGAAAAGCTTACATGGTGAGACGGTCACGAAACGAGAACGAGAAAATTATAACATTAATTGAACTTATTACTTTTTTAACTACCTAATAACCAATGACTAACAAGATATTTATTTATTTATTTATTTACACCCAATGGGCTTTTACAACACGAGTAAATATTTGAAAATAAAAACAGTCAACATAATGTACTTTAAAAAATTGAGAAATAATAAACTTAATGCAATTAAGAAAACATACATGGTTACATATACATATACAAAATACAATACATATACATATACTTGAGTACATATATACAAAAACTTGAGTAAGTATAACTGTGATAGGTGAAATAAAAATATAGTTAGGATTGTCTAATAAATAAAATTGCATTAAAATTGTAGTTAGGATTATCTAATGGAATATGACTTGGAATGTGACTTGTAGTGTAGGAATCTAAGAAATAATTTGTTTGTGATTGGATTATGAATTCAGGACGGCAGGGTGTAGAGATTTTATTAGGGAATCTTTATATTGTGCTAAACTGGAATTAAAAATATCAGAGATATGCGCATAGGTATTGCCTAGCCTATGCAGTCTGGGTACAAGAGAGTTAAAATATGTGTTGGTTCTAGTGTTGTTACAATAAAATAGTGTAGGTATTCGTGTAGCTCTTTCAGGCGCATGCAACATAAACAAACACAGAATATCAGGGGTGTCAAAATGCGAGTTAATAATTTTGTAGAGTAAAATCAAATCAAATAAAACTCTCCTGCTGGATAGTGGCAATAATCCAGTAAAAATTTGAAATCTTGCGTAGTTAATATTTTCAATTGGGATGTGAAGTCGATAGTTAATGTAACGTAGAAATTTGTGTTAGACGCGTTCGAGTGTGTGTATATGGGCATTGTAATGGGGACTCCAGACAGATGAGTTGTATTCAACCTGACTCCTGACCAGGGAACAGTACAATAGTTTGATTGAGTAAATATTTGAAAAAGAATTGCATGAACGTAATACAAAACCAAGAGTCTTCATTGCCTTATTAGTTATATTGTTGACATGTTGTGCAAATGACAGTTTTTCATCAAATAATACACCAAGGTCATTAATTTCGGATACTGATTTAAGGCGATTGTTGTCAATGGAGTATTCGAATATAATAGGTTTTTTAATCCTGTAAAATCTAATTATTTGGCATTTGTTAATGTTTAGGTATAGTTTATTGCTTTTACACCATATATTAAGATTATTGAGATTGTGTAGAACTATTCGACAATCTTGAAGACCATTGATTGTTCTGTATAATTTTAAATCATCGGCATAAAGTAATTAAAAAAGTATAAAAAATAAAAATAGGATCGGTCCCAAGTGGGATCCCTGAGGGACACCACTGGTCGATCTAAATTTATAGGAGGTGAACGTGTTGATTTTTACATATAGCTCTCTGTTTATAATATAAATTTTCAGCTAGTGAAAAAAGTTCCCGGATATACCCATTTTTCTAAGTTTGAGTAATAGTATGCTATGGTCAACAGTGTCAAAAGCCTTACTGAAGTCTGTATATATAGAATCGATTTGGGCTTTCTCGGATAGTGCTTGAGTAATGTAGTTTTCGTATAGGAGGAGGTTAGTTTCGTATAGTAGATTTGCCAGCAAGGAATCCATGTTGGTTTGGGGTAATTATTTTGTTTATTTCTTCAATACGGTTAATCGGTAATGTACATTAAGGTATTTTTCAAGTAGACAATGCACTTTTCCATTTATATTTAAACAAGTAGGTACATCCACGAGTTATTCATTATTTGATTATTCACTTATATTCACGTGATGCAATTGCAAAAATGATTTAAGTGATAAGATACATTTTGTGTGCGTATTAAGTACCGCTACTATCTATGACAGGACCCATAAGACAAGATTTCCAAATAGGTACAGGCTAGTCTCCGACTAACATTTTACAAAACTGGATTACGAAATTTAGAAGACTCTGAATTATTATATCGTGAAGATAATATTATTATCAACAGAATGGGAAATAGAATATATGGAAAAAAATGATGAACTTGTGATATTTTTGACCGGTCTGTTATTTCAATATTTGGTCTGTTTTTCATCTTTAAATAAATAAGTTAGATGGCGCCGAGCACGAATATTCACACAGTTGAGTTGTGATGTTCCTATGTTTCTAACATTTGAAAAATTATTTATTTAATCTTATTTTCAATTAAACTGGACATTTGAAATATTCAATTCTTTCTAAATTTATAGAATTTAATTCGCCAAAATTCAAAAGTCAGTTATTCCCATTTACCTAAATGAGTGGTTGATTTACAAATTTTGACGACCCATACAAGATTATGGTTTGTTCTTCTATGATATTGATAGATTTTAAAATGAGTTTAAAAAATCGCATAAACTGTTATTTTAAAATAGGTATTTCAGACAATTTATTAAACGTTCGGGAAAATTATGAATTTTACTTGATATAAACTAATAGGTAGTTACAGTAGCCGGCAAACATCTTGAAAATTTTCGGCGTGGTGGGGGGAAGTTTGCGCATGTACCATTCCATCAAAGAGACCCAAATTTTGTCTTCTGCGCACTCCCCCACTACGCCAAAAATTTTCAAGAAGTTTGCCGGCAACTGTACCCGATTTTCAAAACGAGCGATGCGTAGGTACCCATAGAAAAGAGAAATGCACCGAACCAATGCTACACTTGCTGCTCACATGTATAAATGAATCAACATCATAGATAAGATAATATAAAGCCGGCACTACACTACTCGCAAAGTCGGCCGAAGTCCGAAGTAACCCGAAGTATGTGTCTACACTGCGAGGAACTCAGTTGCCCGATAGAATAGTACTTCGCACGAACTTTGGGTCACTTCGATTTCTTTGACTCAGCCCAAAAACCGGCAACTTCCGGAAGTCGTCCGCGTCGAGCCGAAGTAGCACGAAGTACCTCTCTACACTATCGTATTCGCTTCACTTCGGCCGACTTCGCTAGTAGTGTAGAGGCGGCTTTATAATCAACATGTAACTCTATGATATAAAATCTGAGTATTGTCGATGTCCTTTTAGATAATGGCGGGAAAACATGAAAGTTCAAACATGCCAACAAATATAAAGATATCGTGTGGATATCGTATGTGGGGTTTAAAAGCAAAGGCAGTAAAATTAAAAAAAATAAAGAAATATTATGAAAACAGGATTACTAATTTAAAATGTACTGAATTCTAGATTTTATGTATCTATCCCTTCCAAAATCGGGTTTCCTGTGAATTTGTAGGCTACGTTTCCTATAATAATAATAATATTAGATTATTTATATAGCGCCATTTTTGTGAAAATTTCACCTTAAGGGAACATTAAATCGAAATCAGTACATTATAAATTAGTAATCCTCGACCACTGCATGATATTTTTAGATATTGCTACCTTTGCTTTTATACCCCACAATTCAGTTTTGTGATAATCTAAGTACCTACATGTTTTGTGATGCTAGTTAAGGTTAATATTTTTTTGTTTTTCTTAGCCCATACAATTGTCGTTCGCATGGTGACAGCCTCCATATACAAGTGATCCAATTCCAGGAACTGTAAATTAAAATAAGTTATTTTAAACAAATTTATTAATCAATTAGAAAAGACATACAGAAAAATCAATCAACAAAAAAATAGCAGCTAAAATATATGCAATTTCACAATAAAAATGTGTTTTCTTCAATATTTTAATTATTTTAATTTTATCTAATGTACATAAGTACAAATGCCCTGCATACTGCATAGTGGTTCGTTGTTCGCGTTTTAGACCCTGGGACATGTCTAAAAATCTGGACTTTCAGGAAGACAAGAAAGATATTTAAGGAGCCAAATACCAATTTCCGAAGTCTAGTGCCATGGTTTTTATTTATCCCACAAGTAATATATACCATCTGAAATATGGGCAAATTTTTTTTAATTGTACATAGAAACTTTTTTCGTATATACTTATGTATTATTTGATTGTTTCCAGAACTTGGCCGTGTAACAGCTGGCATGTCTATATAAATAATAAATTGGTGAATGGCAGTTTGGACTCAGACTGATATTTCAAGAGATATTAAAAAGTTGCATTAAACTGTTTAATTTTCATAACAAATTAAATATCTGATAGGATATTTTGCTATATATGGCCACATAAAATTTATGCGATCAACGATTTGGCTTTAATCAAACGATTATAATTTATTGGGAGATATTTTAATAAATATCATATAATTTTAATAAATATCACATAATTGTTGCATATATTTTTATGAAAGGAGAGTATACAAAGTGTGTTAAAAAATACTGAACCTTTGGTCGGCAGAAACACATTTATTCATACATACTTTTTTTTTTTTGGGTAGCAATCCTAGGATTGGTCTGCAATAAGCACTCGCTTTCTCCACTCCTTTCTGTTACCTGCCAGCCTCTTCATTTCTTGGTAAGTGCTACAGCGCACATCTCCGATAATCTGGTCTACGTAGCTTAATCTTGGGCGGCCTCTACGATTGTTGCTTTCAACATTTCCTTCGACATATATACACACTATACTTACTCTAATCTCCTTTAAATTAGTCCCCTTCTTCAGGAATAGGGAGAAGTCGCAGGGGGTAATATTTGGTAAATACGGAGGCTGGGGCATCACAATGGTATTGTTTTTGGGCAGAAATTTTGAGATGTTTGTTCCATTTTTCCATAAGTAAAAAATCACAAAGCCCACCAAAATATATGTAACCTTTTCGACAGCCAACAATAAAGTATCATACAATATGGCTGCCAATCTCAAGATACATCAGGCACAAGTGTACCAACACAATAATAAAAAAATTGTGACCGTTGTACTTATACAGCCTGTGAAATTTAAAAATTCTACTTATTTTTTAAAAAAACTTCGTACTCATGAAACTTTGTAATGAATAGGATTAACTTATTGGTCTCCCTGGACATGGCACAAACTCCCGATGACAGCATGGTCACCACGCAAGTGTCTTATCATTAGGATAAACCAGGATATATTATGAGGTGACAAATGAAAATGTGGTTTAATTTTTCACAATACTGCTCCTCAATTATCATTTCTTATTACATATATAATAAATTTTTACCAACGAACAATTACCATAAATCAAGTTGATGGTTTTTACGAAAGATAACTTTAAACCAAGTTAATATAACTGGGTGTTAATATAAAGCGGTGTATGAAATATATTAGTAAATATTTTGAACAACTATTTGTTCAGTTGACTTTTCATACCTAAATGATAAGATGAAAGTCAATTTCAAATTCAATATGTGAGATAAGGATAAGGAATATATCCATCCGTCCATCCTCAGCGTTACAACACTTGGTGGGTCCTAGCTGCCTCCAAGAAAGTCCCCCATGCTGCTCTGTTGCTGGCTGCCATTTTCCAGTTTTGCTGCCCCAGGGCCCGGCAGTCCGCAACGACACCATCTAACCACTGCAGTTTTGGTCTTCCGACACTTCTTCTACCCATTGGGTCATTAAACAACACCCTTTTTGGGGGCTCCAGATCACCCATACGGTGTAAATGTCCCAGCCAGCGCAGTCTGTTAATCTTAATGAACTTGACTACGTTGACGTCCTGGTAAAGATCATAGAGCTCGGTGTTGTATCTTTTACGCCATGGTTGACTGTCATTAATAGGTCCATATATTCGGCGTAAAATTTTTCTTTCAAATGTGTCTAGTTAATGTCTTGTTGAGGGTGGCTTTAGTTTTTCTGGACAGTAGGCGCGACCTCAATTGTCCAACGAGACCAAAGTAACTACGGTTTGCTGCAAAGATTATTTTCCCAATCTCTACACTAGTGTCATATCATTAGTAAAATGGAACCAAGGTATGTGAATTGTTGCACTGTTTCAAATGTGTAGATACTGATGGTTATTGAGGATAGAAATATTATCTATAATTTATTTAGAATTAAACTACTTCTCAATGAGTGTGATAAAATGTACATATTACATTGCACATTTCAAATGTACCTATGTAATCAGATAAAGCATTCCCTAATCATTTCCAGCAACACTGATATGTATATAATAATTATATTTTTATCATTATGTAATATGTATTATATAATGCTATTAATATAACAAGCACATTTTTTTATCTTAGAAGTTTGAAATGTAAATGAAAAATTTAATACATAATTAATGTGAGGTCCCAAAGGTGCATAAGCAGTCATCAGAGTCTCATTGAACAAGATATGATCGGAGCGCTTCGATGTCTAGTCGGGTGTTCTGAACGAGACTAACGAAGAAATCGCGAAGCGATCTCGTGTGGCCTGGGAAGGAAACCACTGACCGGGGTGCCAGCGATTGTGTCATTAAGGGCGATTTTAATTAGTCTCGAATGTTAGCCGCTACGGCAGTCTTGAATTGAATTGCAGAATTGAATATTTGTTATTGTATTCTTTGAGTGAATACCTATATACTTAATAATTTTTTTTAAAAATGAATTGGTTAAATCGGGCGCGCAGGAGAAATTTAATTCTGGTGGCCCAATTAAATTGCTTGTTACTGGATTAATTTTAATCTGTCACTACACTATTGTCAAAAAATAATTTAATTATTATACCAAGATTTATATAAATATCTGTTAACTATTTTTTATGGAATTTAATGTTATACAGCCGTTATACTCGACACATTTTCTGTAATAACTTTGCTATTCTGGTTCTGCGGGTTCAATGAATTATGTCAAACTATCGGCAGGACCTAGTATTGTATAAATTGACATAATATGAAACCCGGGGGGCGGGAAATAATTTTTATGAATTTAATTGTAAGAGAAAAACGACTTCTGCTGACCGCGATAGTCTGACGGCCCGAATGATTAGCTGCGGTCGGCCGAGGGCGCTCTGTGATTGGTAGATAGCTCCACAAAGCTGATCTGGGAGGGATAATTTAATTTTCCTATATAAATGATTTAATAAATAATAAAAAAATAGATACCGTAAAAAACAATAAAGCTGCAGGACCTGACGATATTCCAACTGAGGTTATAAAATTCAGCTCGGAAGAAATTAGTACCCCATTAACAATGGGGTGCTAATTTTTGGTGCCAATGTGTACTGTGCCCTTAAGGTCCATGTCCAAGTCGTGCATTCAGGAGGCCATCCGACATATATATACATACGTCTTGGGCCTGGAAGTGGTTGAAAAGTGAGCTATAGTTACAACTATATTATCAATGAATATTTCCAAAAATTTTTTTTAATTACTAATATGTATAATGTTTTAAAGTACAGTAATTAAAGTAAAGTAAATTAAGTGTAAGTTTTAAACAATATTTATTTATTTTTTATTTTATTTATTTTATTATTAATTACACGGCTTAATAGCCTTTTACAACAGGTTTATACATAATTAAAATACAACAAACGATTAAATGTAAAAGAAAAATAAAGGGTATAAATGTAAAAAAGTATATATACATAGTTTAAACATAATGAGGTTAGACATATATGTAAAAAAAGTATATATGCAAAAAAGTGTAAAGTAGCAGGTTTATACATAATTAAAATACAACAAACGATTAAATGTAAAAGAAAAATAAAGGGTATAAATGTAAAAAAGTATATATACATGGTTTAAACATAATGAGGTTAGACATATATGTATTTTGAAAAGAAATGATCATATATTGTTTTGTATATCATGTTTTGCATACTATTATCATTAATAAATAAATACAAATTCTTTCCGCAGGGAGGTTTGATTTTTCAATATTAAATATCTAAGTATGTAGGTGGAAATGGGTGGAAATGATTATTATACTTCTCCAAAAGTGTATTCATCATCTTGTATTTGTTTACCTTTCGTTTAAAACGAATCATTTATACATTTTTTAGCTGAATTGGGCAGATTTTTGGTTTGTGAGTTTCATTGATTACATAAATCTTATTACGCATCGCAACATTCTTGCGGACAATTCAAATCTCATAGCTGTCAAGGACAATGTTATTGCCGTCCCCGGTAACTCGGCTGCTATGAAAAAGCTCCTGTTGGTGAATTTTAAATTATTTCAAATTATCATGTACAATGTACCTACTTATTTTATTTTATAATGAAATATTATGTATAGTGAAATAAACAAAGGCTATTTATGTGGTGTATATTATATCTTCTACGAATTATCCGGCACTATGTGGTACTAACATTTAATATATTTTTAAATGTATCTCTTAGTTTTGAAACACACGAAAGAAAAAACGAAAGACCGGTTGCATCAACTTGGTTTTAAGTAATAGTTTGTTTAAAGAATAGATTTTTACGAGAACGAGTTTATTGATTAATGGAAACCGTAAAAATCTATGCTTTGAACGAAAGAATACTATAAACCAAGTTGGCCCTAACCTGATTGTCATTCTTACATGGAGGTCACGATCCCCAGGTGTGAGACCGAATAAAAGGATTATTATTGTTTGTGTTTTTTTCTGCTGAAAATTATGATAATTTTATTTGATTTTTAAATAAACTCTATTTTGCAACTCTCAACATGTATATTTTAATAAACTTATATATCATTGATAAAAAAATAGGTATGTGTGTTGGTTTCCATTCTATGTTTTTGTCTCGCATCGTATACTGCTTAATAACTTGATTAATAAAAAATGAATCGGATAAAATTCCCAAAAATAGAGATAATTTTTAGACTATGGGGAACACTATCGATTGGGGAGCCCTCATCCATTCTCGTTCTCCGTTCGCTGTCCTCCGGATAAATATGCAGATTTATTGCACAAAATGAAATTTACCCTTATAGTGCCGAAAAGCGCCGTGGTGCTCATAGATAAGTGTGCGAAAAATGCCAGCATCGCGGTAGTGCTTGTTTCGACAGCTCACTTTTGGCGCGCGTCGGTGACGGTCGTGTTCCCGCATTCATATTTTTATTCATTAAATTGCATTCTAACTATTTTCAATTACACTTTTTTCTATAAATACCTTTATTATTATTTATTTCTATAATCCTAAATTTAAAATTATCGGGCTGGAATTCACCTCTAGTGTTATAAGTGCACTAGAAGAAAAATCGCTAGATACAAAAAATAAAACTGAATTACGTACTTCATCGAAACAGACTTTTGGCTTGGAAAAATTGCCAGGACGAAATTTACGAAGATGTGTGGCCTGCAGCAGTAAGGACAGTAGGGCTGTGAAAATCCAACCTGATTTGCTCATTGTGTAAAAAGGACTGCACGGTGTTTGTGTAGGAAAACACTCTTGTAAATAAATCTTGTACATTTTCAAAATATTTTCTGTAATTTTCTTGTCAATAAAAATGTAGTATTCAATTTCTGTGTTGTTATTATCATAGTTTGAAACCTTCTGAAGAGAATGTTGATAAAATTATGAAAATTAGTGTATTATAACAGAAATGGTAAGTAATGCACTTTTTTACTGGCAATTTTAGTATATTATGACAAAATATTTATGGCACTAAAAGGGTAAAAAAAAAATCACACTTTTAATTTTTTTTTATTAAAAATAGAAAATAAAAAATTTATCAACCACGGCACTATGGGGATTAACAGTAGGTACATATATGCGTATATATATAATAAGATCATACATGTACATCAATAAAATCAAAAGCGTGGGGTGAATATTAGCGATTTGTGATATGTGTTAAACATGACTATGTATAACTAATTGAATGTGATGATAAAGTTTTACGCAGTGATGCAAATATACAGCTTATTTAATGCAAACGATCCTTGGGACTTGATAAAAAATGCTCCATGCTTTTGATATTATTGACATAGGTGTAACTACTGTGATTGCTCTTAGTACTGTGGCTGTTAAAAAATATTTTCTCCTCACTTGCCATTTTTTTATAAAAGCGTGTATTTATTGCATCGAAGACGTGTTTCTTTTCTGAATGCCTCAACTCTCAAATGTCACTTTTATAATAAAATTATATATCGACAGAGGTCACCGGCATGTACAATGTCTGATAAAATAACGTATCAGCATTTTAAATAATTTTTTAAAATAATTGAATTGATTTTGTACACTTAATAAATGATTATTGTAATTATTGTATTATCATCCGGAAAACGTCTCTCTGTTGTTATTACTCTGTCTCTTGTCTCTACATTGCTATTATCCTTACGTGTTATTGAGTCAACATGGAGGTCACGATCTCTAGGTATGAGAGACCGGTTCAGAGTTAAAACTGTACTTACATGGGGGCGCTGCACTGGAACCAGAGGGAATGTGAATTGAAACAATTACTGACAATTATGGAATCTGTTCACAAACACAGTACACAGTGAGAGTGGCAAATTATAGAATATACTTGATTCGCATGGGTATGGGATAGTACTGTTGAACTTCTATGAAGTTAAATTATATCAAGTGTTGGTGAAGTCTGACTAGTCTGGACTGCTGATAGTGAAGGAGTGTCGGTCCTTCTCCAGGATTGGAATCTCTCGACTTCATCCCTCTGCACGCGGTTTGGTGGCAAAGCGCGTCTTCTGAGCGATTTATTTACCGATCCATGATGCCACCAGAATGTCCCTTCTGGCAAGACACGTCCTCCACAGACATTTGTGATTTGATTAGGTTTTAGTCTAAATAAGCCCGACGGAAAATATACTGGTTAGGTATATTCATACATTTTGATGGTGCCTATTTATAAAATTACATCTCTCTTCAGTAACTACTAACATATCAAAGAAATAAAATTGAAAATTGACCCTACTGAGACTTATTTTGGTAGCAACAATCTATCAAGATATATATTTAATTTAATCGTTAATTTTGAATCATTTGAACCTCTCTTACCTGATCTCTCTAGATGTTTTTTAAATTGCGGATTAAATTAATTTTTGAAGTTTGTAAAGATTGAAGAAGAGCATTTTGTAACGTGGCATTTGCATGTTTTTCCAAGTCCTCTACCAGTGTTGGTACAGGACTTCGCTAGTATTGCTTCTGCAGACAAATTTCCATTAGAAATGACTACATTAAAATCCTTGTAGATTTTCTCTCTTTCTGGTGCATTAGACACTCGCGTCATATATCTATCTAAGCATTCTCTCTGTTTATTCGTTGCACATGAGCAAACCACCAAAGAGGCCTTTTTTAAAATCCTGTTCACTACGCTATACAACTATAAAGACAAAAGCTGAGTTTGGATTAAAAGAAATTGAG
The DNA here is from genome assembly GCA_016648135.1 of Agrypnia vestita. Lineage (NCBI taxonomy): Eukaryota > Metazoa > Arthropoda > Insecta > Trichoptera > Phryganeidae > Agrypnia > Agrypnia vestita. The sequence continues at coordinate 15,599 of JADDOH010012777.1, forward strand.
GGCAAGAAATATGTGCAGGAATGATGTACATCATGTGACTACATGATGTACATCCAGTGATGTACATCCAGTGATGCGTCAACGACTGCGAGAACTGTGTAAAAAATAATATAAATAATAATAATGAATTAAATTTGTCAAAGTGCCATAGAGCGGCTGCCGTAAATGCAAGGTAGATATTTATGTGAAAAACAATGTTTAATATCTTTAATCTTTATCATGCAATCTCATATCATCAAAACAAACATACCTTTTTCCAGTATGATAACAACCAACATTTAATAATTTTATTTTTGGTATGAGTAAAGATTATTATCTAAGCCTGAAATACTGTTCAAATAATACTAAGTAAGTGTTTGTGTGAAATGTAAACTATAACATTTTTATCTTATCATTACCTAGCAGAAAGCAACTATCGCTGATTGCTGTTTCTAGGTCCTGCAGTTGTGGCCATTGCTTGGCCACGACTATAATTTATGTTGTGTTCCTTTGTACTGTCCTGCGAAAGAATTGTGATAAAATAAACTAATAAATTATTGCAGATAAGGTTACATTTATTAGATTTAATTCTATTTGCATTGTCACAAAGGATTGACAAAGCAAAATGTGTATTTTTTGCTTTAAATATTAAACCATTTCCATTTTTCCATTTAAAAGATATCTTGTAAATTAAATTCATTCTTCTGTCCTGGCGTACCACTCTTTCCTCGTCCACTTTCATGCAACTTCTCATCTGAGTTTTGTGATAAGCTTATCACAGGCCCGTTCTCCAACTCCCACACTACATGGCCAGACCATTTCAATGACCTTTTCTTAACACGCTAGCACAAATCATATCGGCAAAAAATAACATATATCTGTTCTCTAAACAATCTTAGACCCTTTTACTGTCTAGTGATGGTATTTTAACTGGTAACATACTAACAGTTTTTTAAGATTTGTATCTGATTGCATCGACGATTGGCAACTAATTTTTCGCAATTCAATGAGCAACCATCGGCACTAGACAACAGTTATATCTTAGTTACCAATCATAGACACAATCAGAAACAAACCTCAAATAACTGAACCGAAAATAACCGGTTGAAATAATGGTTTGACCATCACTACGACTGACCAAATCCAAATTCTAGAACTCTATGCATGACTTGGTACAGTCTTCTCTTCCCCGGCTGCCCTGTGATATGAAAGCTATTCTAATTTTTCTCACTTGCACTCTAGGACTCTAGGGATCCCTCTGAACATCTTAGTCCGTCTTGAATTTTATATACCTTCATCTCTCACACTCTAAAACACTACGACCACTTTTTATTTGTGTTCGATCAAAATCTATCTATCCTAATGTCTTCCGAAGTACTTCCAAAGAAGTAGGGCGGTGAACATATATATAACATATATATCAGTTGTAAAATCTTAATGCAATCTGACTGAGGATGTGATATCTATTACATAGACATACAAAAATAATTTTGATATGAATATGTGTAAGTACCAATACAATTTAATTTATCTGAAGAGTGTTATCTATCACAAAGACATGCAAAGAAACATCATTTTGATATAAAAATGTGTACCAATACAATTTAGTTTATATAAGTTACCTCATTATGTGGCTTGACATCAGTCACATACTGGGCGGCTTTTAGCGAACACCTTAAATAATATATATAGTAAGTTTTTTGTAATATTCTTTTATAAATCTAATTTCTAGCGGGAAGTTTGGCAACCACAACTATATATTACAAAATTTTCTTATTTGTAAATTTTCTCATTTTGTGTGATTTCATATTAAAAAATAATTTACACATCTTCTTATATTTTTAATGAAGAATACGGAAATTAAAACATATATTTGTGTTTATGAATTACGTTCTTAATTCTTACCTAATAAGAGAAAAAATTTAATTGATTAATTTAGTGAGGTGCATTCAATTTTGACTTTTACATTATTACAATTTACAATTATTACACTATGTATACAGCAGGGGCATGCAGTGGAAACATTGAAGCATGACTTTAACGTAATCAAACATTTTGAAAAAATCAAAATGAAACATGTCTCGTAATATTCCTATCACAATTATTCATCATCATCACTTTTGGCTCTACAACCCCTGTTAGGTCTTGGCCTCCTCAAAAGTCTTCCTCCACTCATCTCGGTTTTGTGCTAGCTCTCTCCATTTCAGAAGCTCCAAGGCAGATATGTCTTTGAGGACGTTGTCGCTCCATCTTAATTTTGGTTTTCCTAAGCTCTTTCGCCCTATCAGCCTTAACTTCAGCAGGGACTTTGGTGCTCGATACTCGGTCATTCTCTCCAAATGACCCAGCCACCAAAGTCTTCCCAGTTTTATAAATTTTATTACAATTACTATCATAATACTCATATTTTAATATACCTATCATAATATTCTGTGAGGTAAATATTTGATTTCTATTTTTTTCCAAAGTGCGTGTTTACGTAAAAGTCATGCTTCAATGTTCTCACTGCCATGCGTCTGGTGTACAGTGGTGCATTCAGAACTAGGTACTTTAGCACCTGGGGCTGTAAAAACTTTTGATACAAAACTTTGATTTTTTTGATCGAACATTGTTGAACCAGTGTTTGTGAACACTAAAATGTCACTGGTTCTTGGATTAAAAATGTAAATTTTTTATTCCACCTTTCATCCGCTTGTTCCATTCTGGCATTGACATTAAATTTGCTGAAACTTAAATACCAGCACATCCATAAAATTCTCACTCTGAAACATTTTTTCATGGAGATGAACATGCACATTCAACTTTACAGATATGATTACGTTATCCACATCCATCACCGGCTCTGTTCCGATTCTTTATCAAATGGATGAGGGCGGTGATATCTGTAACCCATCTGTGGTTCCTTAAATTCTAATGAATTGGCCTTTGTTTTCTTTTATTGCACTAAATAAGAATAATAAATTAAATTATAAATAAGGAAAAAAGTCTCAGTACAAAATACACATTTTGAGATGAATGTAAAATGCCCATACTGGTATTCTTTTTATTTTATTTTAGCTTATCCGACTATAATAATGTACCTAATTAGGTAAATTAGAGGGAGGTAAATTAATTTCATTTTGCCAGATACATATCAGTAGATACATTTAGTAAAGCATCTATTTTTTCATGATTGTATTAGTATAGTAATTTAAGATAACGATGTTAACTTTAGTTAAGGGTATATCCATTCTCTGTTTTTCTCTAAGTTATACTTTTATATTTAAAATATTTGTTTTTTTTAACCTGTCCTACAAATATTGTCAGCAGTAATGCATATACGGCGTGTCCCATAACTAGTAGCAAAAACTTTACAAGTGAATTCCTACCTTGATAATAAGTCGAAAATGTTCAAGCAACTATGACCAACATTATGGTTATGGAGATATGCAATATCGAAGTTTGCATTTTTTTTCAATATTTCTGATATATTTTTTACATATATATATAAGTTGAACTATCATTACAGTAACTTATATCAATTATGAAAAATTCATTTCAATAACATTATGAAAATCTTGCAAAACTTGAAAATAGATTTTTTTACGAGGTTTTTATCATTTTATTTGAGGTGTATTGAAGCAAATGAATTTTTCGTAATCGATGTA